>PVKM010005947.1:0-45969 GCA_004027735.1 Carollia perspicillata | reverse complement strand
CACAGCACTGCGCTTCTCCATTAGAAAAGATTGAGTTTGATGTATTGAAAGATGATTTAAAACTTAGTCACTGAAATAGATTTCAAGAAAACATTTAATTTTAGTTTTTACTGAGGAGGAAAATAGTTAGCTTTGTGCAGCTTTTGAAAAATGCAAAATTGCATTAAAATCTTGTCAGAAAGGTACAGGTTTTTTTTTTATCTGTTGTAAAAATTGCTTCATACAAACCATACCCTATTTTCTTTCAGGTAGCTATGCATTGCTGTGCAATGAAGTATTACTTTACAGTATACAGAGAAATCATCACTGATAAAAGTTATGCATTTGTGGTAGTGCTATGTAATCTGGCACATTTCTATTTCATGCCGAAAAGCTCAGTTGAGAGGAAGATAAGAAAATGCATCTTCTATAAATGTATATTGTATTTACTACATCCATGGGCTTTACTTTTTGGAGATCTTTGTATTGAAAACCAAAAAATGGGAAATGTTATTACTCTTTGAGCAAGTATGTGGCTTATGATTTTGTTATGCTAATGACATTAGTAAGGAAATACATGATACATGAAAAGATTTTTAGGAGATTTCCAGCTTGCCGCTTGTGTTTTCCTTTAAGCAGTATGCCCCTGACTTAGAAGGGCCTCACGTTCAATGCCAAGAGCTTTCCTGCCACTGCTCAGTCTGCTTGTGCGAAGGGAGTGTGGGAAGCAGCCTGTCAGATGTACTTGCAAGTTAAGGAACAGGAATTCAGTCCGACCATTTCCCTCTCCCGGATCTCACGTTCCCACTGACCTTTCTTTCCCCGGCTGTTTTCCTAAGATGATTAGAACGTGGAGTCAGGAAAAATAAATAAATTCATTAAAACAATGAAAAGCTTAAGAAAACGTCTGCAATGCAAGTCACTAAGAAAAAATATAATACAGATTTTTCTTTTTTAAAAAACAAGAAATGCCTTGGAAGGCTGGTTTGGTTTCTGTTTTTCTTTCCGTGCGTCTCTGCTGCCTCGCAGTTTCCCAGGCAGTGTGACACCTCTTAAGGGGCGGCTGTTGCTGTAGTGTCTTGACCATGTCCGCCTGCAGCGCAGACCGACCAACAGAAGGCTCTTGATCGCTGGGAGTGGTCTGCAGAGGGGAGGGAACCTGGAAAAGATGTCAGGAAGATTCATCACCCCCCCCTCAGGGTACCAAATATATGCATTCTATTCGTTTGTCAGTCAAAGACATGCCAATTCTTGACCCAAGCCTGTAGAACATTCTTGGGGAGCGTGGCTGATATTTAATAAGAAGGACAGACTGTTGCTCCATTTATATTGGGCTTTTCAAATGCAGCTTCCTTGACTTACAAGTGTACATCAGGAAAGGCAGTCTCTTGCCATGAATGACATCCACTGTACCAAACTTTTAATGTGGCGTTATGTGTCAGACATGTGTCGTCTTTTATTGTTATTTAATTTTTTCACCGCTGTTTATCCCCCTCTACCTTCTCCCACCTCCACCTCTCCCCTCCTCCCTGCAAACACCACGCCGTTGTCCTTGTCTGTGAGCTCTCTTTTTCGCTCAATCCCTCTACCCCCCTACCCTCCACGAGCTGTCAGCCTGCTCTCTATCTATGAGTCTGTCTCTGTTTTGTTTGCTAGTTCAATTTGTTCATTAGATTCCACACAATCATATTGACACTTTTTCTCTAAGTAGCTTCTTTCACTGAGTTTTGAAAAATGAATCTGCTGTTTAGACGTACTTGCTGGCAACAAGTGCTCATTCTTGTTCCAACTGCCAGAGTATTTAAGTGAACCGTGGCAGCAAGTACCAGAGAGGACGGGAATGCAGACCTTGGAGCCTAGACTCTCTTTTCTAGTCCTCACGGACCTGTGGTTTGGGAGTCCCCTACCAAATTTGTTGTCCTTGAAAGCAACCTGGAAGACCTAAATTTGTGCACTCAGAACCCAGATTCTCCGTGGCCAGGTTAATGTACTTACTGTAATTTTTGCAAAAATGTAAGAATACCCAGATGTAGGAATTCCCCAAATTCTAAGGAATTTCTGGTCAGTGCAGTTGAAGAGAACATAGGAAACCCTTTTCCATCATTAATCTGTCAAAACTGCTCAGTGGGTGGGAGCTTATTTCTTTACAAGCATTTTTTTGTTTTTGTTTGTTTTGAAAGCAAATTGTTTTATCATTTGATTCGGTTTTACGTGATGCAAATGCTAAAGCATGGCATTATCAGAAAGCAAAACTATGCAGAAAAGTAAAGAGAAGAAACTTTTAAACCAGCCACGTTCCCATCATTTAACTAATCCCTATCAATATGTAGGTGGCATGCGTTCTTCCAGAGAAATGCATTTTTATTTACATGTGTGCATATTGCTACATACCAGACCACAGGCATATGATATATTTAACCTTACATAGTGAGAATTATTTATTTATACATTACCACATATCTCTTTTTATAACCTCCCATTATATCATGCTTATTTTTGAAGTCAATAAAGAGTTTTCAAAGACATAACTTACTGCCTGTGCACTAATGATTCTATTTAATGGATTTTAATTCATTTACCCATTTTCCTGCCATTGATTCCTCATAGTTTTACACGTAATGGAGATGCTTACATTTTAAATGTCATTATTGCAATGCTTTAACATACACGTTTTCGTTTCTTTTGCCTTATTTCCTCACTGTCCAGAACGACCATGTCTGCTTGTCTGTTAATCTCAGGATCGTATATACAGACATAACTCCCAAAGGCACTTCACAGCCTGCAATGAAAAGGACAGCCTGTTAACTCTAAGAAAATATTTTAATTCACGTTTTTCTAATTTAAGGAAGAGAGCTTAAAGAAGTTAACTTTAACTTTAATCATATATAATCTTTTACCTTATTTAGCTGTTAATGTATGAGTATAGTACATACGTGGGTCAAACAAAACTACAAATGTGCATAAAAAGTTGCCAGCTCTCTCTGCTGGTCATTCTGCAACCCATCCTTCACTCACAATTTTGTGGTAACTGTTATGTTAATATTGTGTTGCTTATCATTTTTATACTTTGCTGTAGGCTTCTGTAAATGAATAATTTAATAAGGCTCCCACTCCCAGTGAAAAACTCGAGGGTCTTACCAGGCTCCCTCCACTTCACTTATATGTCATGATAAACCCCTTAGTTAAACGTATGCAACAAATCCATCCCTTTTCACGGGGCATAATGAACCATTGCCCAGCAGATGAGGTTGGACCTGCCTACTGTTTTTGTGCCCACTGGCTCTGGTGTGGTGTCACTCCCACCAGCCAGCACCTGCTTCTCTCTGAAAGGTTTTGCTCCCACCACATATCCCCTTGGGGGCAGCCAGGCATCAGTAACCAACAGGTGCAGGGGTCTATCTGGGACAACATTGAACATCACCCCAGCAGTCTGCAGAACTTCCCTGTGTGAATGTGTCAGGTCTCCGTGCTTGAGAGTCACACTGACTCCCTCTCTCCCCATCTCCCTTCCCTACCTGTTTTTTTCTAGGAGCACTTCCCAGTCAATCATTTTTACACAGATCTCATCCCAGGGTCCATTTCTGGGAAACTCAATCCAAGACACACAGTATGTGTACGTCATGATTTTCTTCCCTATTAATGGACATGCCAGGAGTTTATGCTCTTGGGTCTCACAACCTTTCCATCAGCCGTCACACTTCCACATACATCCTTACGTGTCACTGCTTTTCTTTGTCATTAAGATAGATTCTTCCTAGCATGGAGATTCCTGAGTAAAAGAGTTGATGCAGTTTTTAAATTTTAATAAACACAGCCAGAAGAAAATCCAGAAAGAGTTGGCAATAATTCATGCTCTTTCCATCAATGAATGGATACGTCTCCCTGATTTCCTACA
The DNA here is from genome assembly GCA_004027735.1 of Carollia perspicillata. Classification (NCBI taxonomy): domain Eukaryota; kingdom Metazoa; phylum Chordata; class Mammalia; order Chiroptera; family Phyllostomidae; genus Carollia; species Carollia perspicillata. The sequence continues at coordinate 42,095 of PVKM010005947.1, read as the reverse complement.
CCCTCGACCACACAGGATATTAACAATCATAATTTTTTTTAATCTAACGAGTCAGAAATGGTTTTATCATCATTTCCATTTACCTGATCATTAGCAAAGTTGGGCCTCCTTCCTGTGTATGTGAGTGAGTGTGTCTGACAGTGATTAGTATCGCTATTTGCATGGTCTTCGTGAATGGACCATCTGTTTCATAGTGGGTGCGCTGTGGTTTTCCCTTCAATTTATAGGATATGTATAGATGGGGATATCTTGACTTTTTGTCCACATATGTGTTGAAACTTTTCTTCCAGCTGCCATTTGTTTGGACAGTGTTTCAAAAGTCATTTAGAAGGAGAAGCAGATGAACGTACTGGGGATGTTTCTCAGGAAACATCCGGGGTTTGGGACCGTGCCTGGCTGTTGGTTCCCACTGTATCGATGCGCACATCTGTGAATTGCACGTATCCTTCCTATTTGGGTCAGTGTGCGCCACTTGAGTAAATGCAGACCATCCTATTTGTAGGGCTGTGCTTTAGAAATCCCCACAACAAAGCTCCGAGCCTGGGTCCCGCAGGCCGCCCCACTTTCGGCTTTGTGCTTCACATCAAGACATGAGAGGACGAGACGGAGCAGAGGCCAGGCCGGCCAAGTGTGTGGTTAGCAAGCACTCGGAAGAAAATGAGCTTCCACCAGAAAACGTGAGAGGATCAGCTGCATTGGGCCATTCAGATCCACTCACTTAAACCCATCAACGGAGACGCGCACTCCACAGTTGCATTTTAGGCTCCGATGATCTGTTGTGATAGTTTATATTGATTAAATGACCAAGTGCATGGGTACACACGCATGTGTGACCACCCTACTGTCTTCTATTCCCTCCTGTGATTAATCTGAGCAAAAAATAGAAACATTCTCTCCTGCACTTCTTGCTCCTTTGTGCTGTCCACCTCTTATTTACTCTCTCACTCATTCGTTAACTTTTCCATATCGCCATATTCTCCGCTTATTTTTAATAATTAGAGGTATAATTTTTTTATTGTTCAGAACAAATAAATGGCTACATAATTAACAGAATTTTTGCGAAGCACACTTTTCTCTTTGGAAGAAAATGCTAAAAAAGAAGTGTCTAATTAATAATATTTAAGCAAAGGATGTCTGTATCTAGTTTGTAGCCTCGATGAGAGAATAATGAAGTGGCAGGGTCCAAGGTTTACAGAGCTAATCTTTTAAATCTCCACACTCCTCAAAGCTTCCTCAGCCTTGGGATTGTCAAACTTGCTTTTGACTGATCTCTGCATTTCAACTCATGCACGTAAAAAAGTTTTTCCCCTGATCACAGGAAAGGAGCAGCCCTGTGATATATACGTTTCCTAATTAAAGCTTAAATCTAGTTCCCAGGAAGTGCACCTCTGCAGTGTTAGAACCACAGAGTGAAATATTTTTAACTTTGTCCATCCACCACACTGATTTTCAGGTTGCTGGTCATCTCAGCTAGAAAACGATCTGAATTAGGGGCATTTTTCATAGACACTCCTACGATACTTCTTAACTGGCCAGTTAGTATTGAAGATATCACTGGAATTTATCCCTAAGTGTAATTGAATTTTTTATCGGTTTTAGGATATAGTTCTTCATTGTTTGGTTCAGATACGAACCATAGGAAGCAAAGAATGGGGTACAAGCTGCTGTCAGGACAGCAGTAAAACTTCATAAAGGCACTAGGTCTTCTAGGAAGTCCAACCCTTTGCCCAGAGATACCATCCATTTGGCGTTTTAATGGATGTCCTCCTGGGTGTGTGAACAAGGATCTGTGTGAGAACATAGGAGTGTTATAATTTGGCAAATAATTCATTATTCTGAAAGGTGAATACAACTCTTCTTGGATACCTAATAAAGTTGGCTATCCTATACTTCATGGCTATTTGGGCAAGCCTACTCTTTCATAACAGCTAATAGTGCCCCCTTCAAGAATTTCACCATGGTATTTAAATCCCTCCCCAAAGAAGTACTTTTTGAAGCCAGGCTTATTATTTCAATGTGACAAAACGAAGGCCACCAGGTTTGGACAAACGAATGAGTGATAACAATAGCAAATGAGCAAAAGTAAGCTGTTACGACGGGCATGGGGTTTTGCCCAGCGTGTTACAAACATCACGCCATTTATTCCTGGTAACACCCGTGTGCACTGGGCAGTAGAATTCTCCCTGTTTCGTAGATGTGAAGAAAAACAAAAGGTTAAGTCACCTGGTCGGCCCAATAATGTATCTGGGCTAGTAAAGTGAAAGTCCACCATTCCTTAAGGGACATCGAGGGCATCTTAAAACATTAAATTCTTTGGAAAGATTAAATTAATACTTTTTGGTTCTTTAACCGAATTAAACTGCTCATCCCTATACCTTCTGCTCTTGTACAAGGAAATGGTTAACACCATTCATCTTGAGCAAAAGCCTTCGTAACCGAAAAGGAAAAGGGTGAAATCCATAGCCTCTGTAATTCTTTGTACTATTGTTCCTCTTTAGCAAACCCTGTCTTCATCTCAGAAAGGTGACTTTAAAGCAGGCAATCATTCGTAATGTCTATAATTCTCAGTACGAATGCTTAAAAGCGTGGGTTTTATTGATAAGAACACAGATAAGGACTGAGTTTCTGCATCTATAGAGAAGGACACGCTGTGAGGTTGAAAATGGAGTTTTACGTATATATCGTAATAATTCTCCGTACTCTTTGGGTACTTGCATATGGGGGAGCCAAGAGGCCCGAGCACCTAAGCCTGGGTGGGGCACAGGTGAGACAGGGGGCATTCTTGTTTGCTATATATACCTGCCCTGGCAGCCAAGGTTTAGGAGTCCTTCTGTCTGTTAGCAGAAGAATCTGAGGCCAGACAGGGAGCCGGAGGGTTAGTCTTCTCTCTTAGGAACTGAGAGTTACGTTGATTTCTTTGCTGAACTCACTTGGCAGGTTACATATATTAGGGTTTCACTTCCTCTCCCAGAAACTAATATTAGTGGTATAGATTTATGTCACAGGGTATGATTTGTTATTAGACTATTGCTGTCTTTGTTGTGGAGATCCAGGTTATTGACTTGTAAGTGCTGATGGTTCTGTTACTAAGGCAGAGCATCAGGAAGCTGGGGGCCCTGGAACCTCTCAACTTAGTCTCTTGTTCCGACTTTTTTGCCATGCGGATTCTTGTCCTCATGGAAGTGGCCTCCCGGTAACCATAAAAATCAGAATGCAGACGCCCAGAACAATTTGGCTTGTAGTACTCTAATCGATTTTATTGGCCTTTGGCAGCTCTGTACAGAAGTCTTATAACATCCCAGATTAAACACTTTTCACAAAGATTATCACTAAACTCTTCTGTACGTCCATCGATTCCATTCCCTTCTACCCTAAATTTTAGTCCCCACATCCAGCCATCACTTCGACACATATTTATCAAGTGCTTATAATTTGTCTGGCATGCCTGTGGTTCTGGGGGCATGCTAGTGGCTATGATTGACAAGACCCCTCTCTCTCTTAGAACTAACATGCTGGTGAGGCAGGGGAAGACAGATGATAACGTAAACAACCAGTAAGCAAGATAATTGGAGATGGTAATAATGCTACAGAGGTAATCAACACAGAGCGTCCATAGTGAGGGATGGGGCAGGAGAAAGGTTTTATTGAAGGCAGGACGAGAGAGCCCTCTGATGAGGTGACATTTGACCTGAGATCTGACTGATGAGAAGGAACACGATGCAAGAGTTCTGGAGTGCCCATGTCAAAGAATAAACACAGAAGGGACTCTGTTTGTGAGCATATATTTTTCACCTTTCCTGTCTATAGCCTGTGTACACAGCTCATTTGTTTGACAGTGGTATTCCAATTTGACGGAAATGCAGGATAGAAATGGATGCCATTTTGGGGGGAAGTTAACCCACACTAAAAAGTTCCAGCAGACACGGAGGGAAGGAGGTAGAGTCGAACATAATGGAAACAAGTTTATTTCCAACTCTGTAGTATTAGATTATAAGACTATCAGGTAAGATATCATTGTGACTGGTGAACAATAAAGTTTTCCAATACGTTTACACTCATAAGGGAATGTTGACAAGCTCCTTTGAAAACATAGTAGGTCGGCAAGCTAGCGTACCTGGTCTTAGGAAACACTGGTGCCCTGAGATCTGGAGAGAAATCTGAAGTGGAGCAAATGCATCATCATAGTCTAAAGGAATCAGGATTAACACCCATTGTATAAACTTATTTTGGGAAAAGCAAGTATTAGATTGTAGGATTTAGGGATTATTTGCTGGTGTCTTATGCCATCTAAGGAAACCAAACATCAAGATTGTTCCTTTAAACGATCTTGACCTTTATCAGAGGATGACCCAGACCTTCATAATAAGTACCACAGAATTTGAATTTGATGAGGATTTTGGAGAAAGGTAAAAGAAGCCTTGGTGTATTTTAAGTTTAACAGTAGAGTAGAAAATTTTCATGATTTGCTCTTAGCTTGGGCAGAGGACATGGGGAACAAAAAGCATTCAATTCCGTATATTTTAATTTTCTTTTTCCTTTCCCCTCTCCCTAACTATATGGTGAAAGCTCTGGCCCAACCAAGAAGACCTGTGTCAGGGCTAGTCTGCCAGTCACACAGGGCATGGCAGATCTGTGTTCGGAATTTTAATGACTCTCCTGCCCTACTCATGCCCCTCGGGCTGAGAGGCCACAGGGGACCAATAGGCCAAATAGACTAAGCTGTGCAATAAGCCTACAGAACCCTGTTACACTCAGGGACTAAGAACCCAGGCTGGGTGCTCCAAAGTGAACAGATGTGGCTGGTTAATTCAGCTGCCCTGACGCAGCGACTAAGGGAATTAAACCTGGCCTGTTTCATTACACCGAGCATCCTTCCACCCACTCACTCTTCTTTCATGATCCAGTGATGCGCGGGGTCTAAGAGTTATCATCGCAGAACAGGGCGAAATCAAACATGATCAATCCCAGATGTGACATTTCACCTTTTCCCCTAAATAAATGCATTTGTGAGTGGAGGGAGCTTCTTTGGCACTACCTAAATTAATCCCTTTTTAAAAGGGTACATGAAAACTGTTGTAGTTTTATGTTATGATTTAGCTGCCTATTCCAAGGGTCTAAACATTTATAGAAACCACCCTTATACAAACCTGTTTCCTAGCTCTAATGCAAGACTTTGTTGGGCGCATTTTATTTTTTATACGTAAAGTGTATAAAAAGGTTTAAATGTTTTTCTAGTACAGAGTAGGCTCTTGATAAACATCTTGAACTAGTGAATGTAAAAATAAATGACTAATTTATCTTATTGGTTTTTGGAATATTTTGAAAAATCTAATTATTTCTGGTTATTTCAGTGGTTTAAAAAACTCATTTTTTTTCCTTCAAAATGACAAACTCGTCTAAAATGTGATGAAAGTAAAAGGAACATAGTAATTCTTTTTTAGTTACAGCTTTGCAGAGAGCAACGTTTACGATCATTTTTTAATTTAAGTAGGGGCAGTAAAAATTCTTCGCACGATGGTATTATAGCACGTGGGTGTTTGGCTGAGGTTCCAACCTGGAAATCACCTTTTCCACATGGGCATTCTCCGAAGGCCATAGGGAATGTCACTGTCCTAGCATAGGAATATATTTTGTGATATGTTTACTCTATATTCATATCCATCCCAGGGTTATTGGATGGTTGGAAAAAGTTCTTACCCATTACTTAGACAATTATTATTATTATTATTATTATTATTATTATTATTATACAAGATACTACATAATTTCTGTAAAGTATTTACATGTTGTAGTTTGTTTTTGTTTGTTTGACACCTTGCCACTTCACCGTGGCTGTGTCTTCCTGGCGAGGGTGCCATTGTGTGCCATTCTGTACCTGTTCTGAGTGGGCAAATCAAGTCATTGTGCCGGAAGGACAACATGTAAGGTTTTTCTCTTCGATTGAAGTGGACTGTTGTCGCTTCTCTAGTCTGTGATGTTGAGTTCTCGTGTAGAGGACTTTTCAGTGTCTCTTGTACCAATTTACGTTTCCATCTTCTCCCATGAATAAGCCTGAGAGGCCCATAAAGTGAGGGATGTTCCGGTGTTGGAACAGCGAGGGAGGCCTCCTGTCTACTGAAGAATTATCAGCACGTACTGCTAGTTGTATTGAATGATGCCATTTCTCATGACAGTCTCTTTCATGGCTGTTTCTGAGTATATTAGGCAGGAGATAAGACAAAAGAAAAACAACTCCTGATTATGTGGATAAAGTAAAAAAAAAGCGAGTATATGAATTGATTTTACATTAGCAAGAATAGTTCTCCTCCTCCCTAATGTTTGGGCTGAATGTAAGGTTGATAAACCCAAGCTAGTTCTTGTCTGATGGAACTGAAGCCACGAGGGCGGGTCCTCTCATGATGGCTGTGAACTCTCTCCCGGTTCTTGTAGCTGTACTGGAAAGAAAGGATAGCAGTCCACGCTTCCCCCTTTCTTACTCCTGTCACCACTCGTCCAGATGAGGTTCAGAGTACCCCTGTGAGAGCCAGGCACTTCCGTTTACTCCAAAGTCTGCCCGATCACCACCTAGTGAGAAAGTGGGATTTGGCGGTGTCAACCTCCAGGAGATTATTTGTCGTGGGTGTTGTTTAGAGAGATCCGTCAGCTGCTAACAGCGATGCCTCAGATTCAGGTGCCTACTCACGCCCCAAATTAAAGGCTCTCAGCTCCTGTGCTTCTTTGTCATGACTTTAATGAGGTGGCAAATATATATATATATCAATATTTCCTTCAGAGATTTGATTGAAGAGTAGGCATTTTCCCTTTCCGGTCTTATTACAAATAGAGCATTTTCATCTTGAATATTGTACTTGCGGGCTTTTTCATCTCTACTGAGATGAATCAGGGTATTTAAACTAGGTTAAGTTTAACAAAATAAACAGACCAATTTCCAACCCAGTGGTCTTGTGCTTTTTCAGCCATGTAGCTAAAGAACACCAGGAGAAATCTTGAATTATTTATCTGGAAATAGTGCAATATAATTATTTATATTACAGTAGAAAAGTTATAGTATTTTTACTATCAATGTATGCAGAGCCCAAAATATTTTATACAATACTAGTAAATGTCTATTTTCTAGACATTTTTGCGTAGTGGAAACTGATGTTCATTGATGTCAGTGAAATGATCTAACATTTATCGAATATGTACTGTGTGCCTGACGCTTGATATATTAGGCCATGTAGACCTCAGAACAATATTGTGAGACAGGTATAGTCATATTCTAAAATTTAGAGGACCATTTTGAATATTCAGTTGCTTTTAGTTACTAGAAATAGCCTGATCGAAACTGATGAAAGCACTAAGGAAATTTTGTATTATTTGATGTCACTGGAAATCTAGAGATGTATCGGATTCAGGCCGGATCTGGTTAGAGTTCTGGCTTACTTCTTTCATTTCGTTTTGTCATCCTTCTCCATCTATTCTAATTTCTGTCAGTGTTGTTGTCTTCAGACTATTTTCCCCCATGGTTAGAAAAGAGCCTCCAAGATTGACCAGAGCGAAGTATTTTCTTGCTCATGTCTAGTGGTCACGAGAAAACTGGCTCCCCTTCCTCTTCAGAGAAAGGGACAATTCGCGAAGACACTTAGACAGTAGCCTTTATTCAAATCGCCTTGGCCATCCCTGATCTCGTGCCGATTGCTGAGCCAATCACTGGCAAGAGGGAAGGGGATTAATATAAGTTTATACGAATCAGAGCTCAGGCCTGAAGGGGGAGGTGGGGTCAGGCCTGAAGGAGGAAGGTGTGAATGGATTTCGGGTAAAAAGTCATTGTTCACTACAGGGGGACTGGATAATCTGTAAGTCCTCATAACTACTTATCAATGGTCCCTAAACTTGAATCCAGGTCTGTTTATTTCAGAAGCCTAGGCTTCTATATTGTGTCTTGTAATGAATATCACAGCTTATTTATAAGAATATATATGTGTGTGTGTATATATATATATATATATTTTTTTTTTAACCTAAAACATAATCTGCCCAATCTCAGACAAGGCATTTTCTCTTGGCCTTGGTTTCTAATGAAATGGCTACTTTCATTAGAAGTAGCCATGGAAACTAATGAAATGAATGGGTGTAGCCGTGTTCCAATAAACTTTATTTACAATAAGCTGTGGCAGTGGCCCAGGGATTCTATTGTCAACCCCCAAACTCGATGGTCTCTTATGTCACCCTACTCTAAAATTATAGGTTCCTGAGTCTATGCATTAGTTGAAATTTAAATATACATTTGAACCAGAAACTCTTGTACTAGCTGAATTTCTGTGTTTGATATATTATAGGTTTAAGAGATATTAAATTCATAATTGTTAAAGCTTTTGAATGGATATTTTCTGGTATAAAGATTTAAAATTTATTCTCAGCAATATGAATACATTCAGGAAATTTGTCTTATTTGGGGTTGCCATAGCATTCTAGAGACCTTTTCCCCTCCATCAAGTTGACATTTGCTTATGAAAGTAATATCCTGTCTTAACTGGTATGCTGTTGGAGATGACACCAGGTTAAGGTCAATAAAGGTAGGATAAAGAGCTTAAGAAAAGAAAAATATAGGCAGGACCCTTAACTGTTTATCAACACATGGTTCTCAGGTGTTTATCTTTTCTAAAAAAGCAAATTTGCTCATGGGAAACGGCATTGCATATTCTTTTAAGGTTCTTAATCTTCTTCATAATATATTCTTGTCTTAATTATAAAATGTGCAAGTAGATTAAAGGTATAGAAAGCCACTCAATCACCTTCATTAACATTAAATGAGCCACGGTGCACATAAGAAGACTTATTCAGCCCATTTCCCCTGGAATAATATATCAGAACTCTTGTTACACCACGAGTAAAATAAGTCAGTGTCCGTGTTTCTCTTCAGTGGGCCAGTGTCACACCTGTAACCAAGAGGCAGGGACTCAGCTTGGCACTTCAGACGGCAATAAAACTAATTATCAGAGGGTTTGATAGCTGAAAAACCATCTGACCTGTTTATTTTTTCCAGTTCACGCATTAAAAAATATAAAATACAAAGCAAACATTATCTTTGAGTCACAGAATAAAGAAGTTAATGAAATGTATTATGATCATGGTGTATTCCCTTGGCTCCTGCTAAGAACAATAACTCACAAGAAAAAAATTAATTACAGGAATGCATGGAAGTCACCATTCATTCATGTGCCCACATGTGTAACATTGCAAACAACATGTGAGGATATGAGATTTCTGCTTCAATCTAATCTCTGCATCTCCTTTCATCCTCACTGCCACGCAGATATTTGGGAGAAAATATTAGAGTATCTAAGGCGAACAAAAATGAAAGAAAATGTAGGAACAGTCCGAAGAGGGTGACTAGGTGACAGAGGTCTAGGAGTTTGTGCCAGTCCGATTGATCTTGAAAAAAATACAAGCAATTTTGTCCTCGCAGCTTCAATTCCCACATCTGTAAAATGAGGCAAACAGTCCCCTTCCTGGGTGCTTTAGAGACTCGTTAGATTCAAACAAGATATTATATGTGAAAATGCATTTAATGGGGCTCTAAGGAAATGACGGATTGAAAAATCTTGCCCGGAGTAGATTCCTTCTGCGGTCTGGTCCGCTCTCTTAATTGCAAACTCCGCCTACTATAGACATTTGCCTGACTTTTGATGGTTTGATGTACGATTTTTGGACATTATGGTGGTAAGAAAGCAACATGCATTCAGTAGAAACCAAACTTTGAGTTTTGCATTTTGATCTTTCCCTGGGCTGCTGGGGTTTGGTATGGCCCTCTCTCCTGCCACTGGGCAGCTGCAGCAAGCCCAGGTCCCAGTCAGCCCATCATCCTGAGGGTAAATAACCGTTACTTTACAGCGTTTTCATTGTGTTAGATGATCTTGCCCCTTGACAGGCTAATGTAAGAAAGGGTTCTGAGCAAGTTGAAGGTAAGGTAGTCTAAGCTATGATGCTCGGTATGTTCGGTGTATTAAATGTATTTTTGACTTATGATATTTTCAGTATATGATGGGTTTATAGGGAATAAACCCACCACAAGACAAGGGGCATCTGTATTTTCTATCTACATTGTAGATTCTTCTCTTCATTTCAATTTACCTTTCATAGATTCTATAAATTACTTAGATGAGGGAGTATTCTTTTTTATTTATTCATTCATGCATGCATGCATCCATCCACCTCTCTATTTACTCACTCAAGATTTATTTTTGCCACTTAGAGGGGTTGCAATGAATCTCCAAAACACTAGCAGTGATTCAACAGTTGAGTTTTCGTTTTTTTAAAAAAGCTCTTATTTTGAAATAAAGCTGTGAGAAATAACACAGAGGTATCATGTGATTCAACAGTTTTGATAGATGTTTTCAGGTACTGGAAGGCCTGCCAGAGAAATTGATATAGGCGAGGTCAAAAGGAGCATGACTGGCAAGCCATTTGCTGTGGTCAGACCACTGAATGAGCATCGAAATGGGCTGGGAAGGTTGGCTCTGGAGAGATCTCGAAAGAGCCTGCTGAGAAAATTGGACTTTTCCCAGAAGGAATAAATAGCACAGGTTCTAAAAATTCAGATTACTTCAATAATGATTTGGGGGTTCTCAAGCCCTCAGAAATAGAGTAAATTAATTTAACAAGCTTTCTTTTCCTCTTTAAAAAAAAGGAAAAATAATTCTATTAGGGCCAAGAGCATGTAGGCAATTCCCCAAATTCCAGTCTTTGGGGCTGGGAAGTGGCACTGATCAGGGGAGGAAACAAATGATGAGAAATGAAAGAAGAATAATAAAATACAGGAGAGTGCAAACATATCTTCTCCATTTCTAAACTTCACGTATATCTCGCCCTGTGTCCTGAGATGAGAAATACTCGCCTGGTATTAAGGTCTTTATCTTCTGGCCCATCCTGTCATGTCACCACATACAACACGTTTTCCGTGGGGAAATTATTCCAAGTAAAATTTTACTCAGAGACACTTTCAGAACAAATCTGTGAGCAGGTAGCGAGCACTGAATTTAAGAAGGATTGAGCTCTGTGAACTGAGTAACTTAAAAGTCAACGTTCTATATGCCTGATGATTTAGGTTATCGGGAATCCTTTTGGAAATTCTAGAGTATTAAGAAAAATAGGAAGGAACTTCGACATACTTTTCCTCCTCTCTTATTTTATGGCTGAAATGAGGGGTTCGCAGATTGTAGTCCCTGAGCGTGCCTGGTCTGCTCAAGCATTCCCTGTCCTAGGGCTCTCTGCTGGAATGGAGGAAACCCTGGAGCACCTCTCCAGCATGGGGCAGAAGGTCACAGGAGTCATTTCACCCATTTGGACCTCAATTTCTCACCTATGAAATACAAAGAGAGTGTGGACCAGAGGAATTATAAAAGTCCTCTTTATCGGCTGATTGAGTCTTCTTTTTGGAGATGCGGGTGTTCGTTGGTTTGAGGGGAAGGCGAGGTGAATTATTTCCCCTCTCTCTGCTCTACTGAGGTTTGCTCATGCTGAATTCTTAGGGAAGCACGTAAGAAAAAGTTGAAAGATGCATCCCGTCTCTCAGTATGTTTTATTCATTGAGTAAAGAGTCACTTTTGAAAAAACGTATTAAAGGGATAGAGAGCACCCTTAAAAGGAGACCTAAACTTCATCTCACTTTAGAATGCAAAGTGGCCTGTGCCCCAGGACCTTTCACATAAAATAAGGCAGACAGCGGAGCTGTCATAACATCAGGGAAAAAAACAAAGACTATTTCTTTGATTTGGGGAAGGAATTTTATATCTGAGTTAAATGTATCCCAATGACTGCGGCAGAAGCAACATACAGTAGTGCAGGAAATTAATTGTGGTAAAACTTTAAAATGCTATAAAGAACTGTGTTAATTTAATTTCCCATTACCTTGTGGAATGTGAAGCACATAAAACCCACAGAACGACTCATAAAGCGGGCGCTGCACTTTCCTGTTCTGACTATGAGGCTACAGTCTCACCTTCACGTCACTGTACTTTTTTTTTAAGAGGTTGTCTTGAAATAACCTTTGTGTGTGTGTGTGTGTCTGCATGTAGAAAGGGCAGCACGAATTACATCATATGTTGCCCTTATGGATCTGGCAAATTTTTGTTCATGATTCTAAGCCTAGATCGAATTTCTCTGTCTCAGCTTTTCATGAAAGTGATGGGCATTTTTTTCCTAGAGTTGCCCACGCTTAAGAGGCGCCTGCTCATGGGTGATTGGTGGTAGCTGTTTTTTTGCTGTGTTATTTTGAATGTTTAGAGAGTGAATACTTAGACCGCGTATCCAGAACACTGGGATTAAAATTCTGGTTCTGTTGTGTACGAAAAATGACCTGGTCGAGATAGTTAACCTCTCTGTCACTCATTATTACAGCTGGAAAAATGAGTGCCAGCAATTCACAGAAACGAGAGGAGCAAGTAACTTAACACATATGAAGTGCTCAGAACACGATCAAATGCATAGTATATGCTTACAGGATGCTAGTTATTGTTACTTTATCCTGGACTGAATGATCCAAATGATCTTTTCAGTAGAAATTCTCATGAATTTATATTCTTCCACCCCAGTATACAAGGTCTTTAGAAAACATTTCATCCGCTTTTGAACTTACCTCTGTGGATCTGCTCTCAAGGGTTCTACTGTAGATTTCGCGTCACATTTTTTTTCTGAAAATATGAATACAAACCTCATAGATTAAGATTTTCACAACTTTAATTAAAAAAAGAAAAGTCTCTTGCATTCAAGGGACTTCCACATCTGCTTGTTAAGACAAGACCCCCTGCCCACACTGACCAAAAAATCGAAACACAGTAATTGAATGACAGAGTCCTAATATGGCGGTTCAAATGGAATGTCTGAAGGAAGAGTCTTTGTGAGTTCATCAGGGCAGGACAGCTGGAGCAGCCCAAGTGGTGAATCCAGTTTGCAAATGCGGTTCCCAGATATGGTTTGATTGCCAGACACTATAGAGATGCACAGCCAGGTTTGATTTTCAGAGTCAACACCAGTCGTTTTTCGTGTAAGAATGTCCTACGCAATACTCAGGACATTCTTCTGCTAAACGATAAGTCATAGTTTTTCTGAAATAAAAAAAATAATAAACTAGAAGTCCTACGGTTTTATTTTCTAGTTCTGGCAATTCAATTCACATGATATCTTTAGAAAAGTAGGTATTGGCTATCTACTTTTAAAATTCGGAAGATTTTACATAGAAGTAACAAATTCTTATCTTCCTTTAACAAATTAAAAGACTTGGCAAAACTGGACCCAGGTGGCTGGGCGAGTAGTTTCTCCTCCCTCTCCCTGGGGCATGATTTCCAGTCTCCAGTCCATCGCCCCTCATTGTCCTGCTCCACTTCAGGTCTCTTTCTCCTGGAGACCACTGGCTTTGGGACCCTCACTATAATGTCCACTTTGGAATTTGGATTTTTTATGTATTTTTCTCATTGTAGCATGAATGTCTTCGATAAAGTTTCAAAGGTACACTAAATTAGTTAGGACTAACACAGAGTCTGTTTCTCCTGAGCCCTGTGGCTGCTTTGCCAAGGCACTGCCTCGCTAACCGGAACCATCCTCCTCTGCGCTGCGATGCACTAATATGGCCCCCGGGACTTGCTGCCCACCGACCCTGTGTCACGCTCCACCCCCATTCCGAGAATTGTAGCTTCTAAGTATCTGGCAACTGACAGATGCAAAATAATATTTCTAATGCTCTGCATTACTGGGTCCAGTCCAAGGACAGTAACAGGAATTCTTGCACAACCTTGCAACTAAACTTCATTAGAAATTTCCAGCTCACCGTGTTTCAGTGCATGCAATGGTGAAGTGGTTAAAATGAAATGGAGGAAATTAGCTTACGTTGGTCATTTCTGGACTTGTGCTGGGCTTCCTATGTGAAGACTGTTACTCGTGCCTGTCACAGATGAGAAAGTCACATACCTGGATAAATGTGATCCTTTTCTGGGTTTGTGTGGACCCAAACCATCAGAGCATTCTTTGAAAGTCTTTGGAGATGCAGAGAAATTAGATGCAGTGTTGGTACTGTGAACTCACTGTATGAGTGTAGAAGTGTAGATAATTTTCAAAGGTGAAAGGCGGCTAGTAAAAAATGTTATTTTTTGTCCCAATACCCCCGAAGGCTGACTGTTTATAGTTACAATGTGGACCAGAACAGCAGTAGGATCAGACAGTCTATGAATTAAGAGCCTCTTTTCAAAACCACTCTCTGTTATCTCTTCAGTTTTATGCACCCCCAAGCCAGTATGTTCACTGAGAATGCTTCTGTATGTCTAAAATAGAAATTGCAAAGGGAGAGTGTCCAAGTTAGTATCAGGGAGTAAATGAGCCACATATTAATGTAAATCTACAAGTCAAGATTTGGTTTTATTTTTCCTTCTAGTTGTTGGGCCAGAAAGCAAAATTCCTTAGTGACTTGTCCTCTGGTCAAGACTTTTCTTCTAAAAGCAAATTATTCAAGAAGGCTTGCTAATGGGAAGTGCCATTAGCAAATAAATACATATTTATATATTGAAAGTATTAAAAATTCACAAGTCTGACATTTCACTCAAGGAAGAAAAACCTTTAATTTAATCTTTAATATACCCACATTTCAAACCGAGGTAATAGGCTATTCAAATAAATGAATGAGCAGTCGAGTTGGCCTTGAGAACAGAGATTTACGAGATATGACTATTAACCAATACTTTATGTCTTCTAGATTTAATCATTATCTCAAATAGACTTCAGAAAAATCTCAAAGTTTTGGTTAACTATTTGAAAATGAAAGCACCATGATTATGATTCGTAGTTGGACATTATATGTGATCTTTGAAATTCATTTAATAGTGATCGAGGCGCCCCTATTTGCTGGTCACTGTTACAGGCACTGGGGTGGAAGCGTGGCTGATAGACACGAGTTTTCTCCTGGAGCTGCCTTAGTAAAGAGTAAGGTAAGCAATAGGCCCGAGGTTGTCAGGAAGCAGCAGGGGTCACGAGGAACATAAGAAGCAGATGGGAGGGAGAGGCTCTGAGAGTCCGTGCCAGTGAGACTGCATTACGGAATCAGGTTGGGGCAACAACCATGGGTGACAGAATGGGAGCATCCGTGTAAGGAGCTGTGCTGTGAGCTCTGCAGGGGGAAGCCACAGCAAGCATGAGAGCCCTTAGGTGAGCCTAGCTTGCCTACTTCAAGATGCTGAGAGAAAGCCATTGGGGCTGGATGCCAGTGAGCCTGGGGAGAAGGGCGAAGATGAGGCTGAGAGGTACGTAAGTGGGCGTGGCCAGGGAGGGGCATCCGTGCTTCCATTCCTTTAGCCCAGGACTCCCAGACTCCCTTCTGCAACATCTGACAGCATCCGCTCACTTCCTCTTTGAAACTCCTTCTGTTCTGCATCTTCCTGCTGTCTGCACAGCTAACTTCAGTCTCGCTAGCATGGCACTCAGTCCTGGCTGCACAGGGGAATCCCTGGGACATTTTTATTCCAATAGGAATCATCAGGTTTCACCCTAAACTGATCGACACTGGTATTTTTGTAAAGCTTTGCATTGATTCCAAGATACAGCCAAGGTTGAGAAACACTGTTCTAGACTTTTGCAATCCAAAAGAAATGTACAAGCTACATATATTCTAGTGGCCATATTAAAAAAGGGTAAAGAAACAAAGTTAATTTTAATATATTTTAACTGGTTATGTTCAAAATATCACCATTCTTACATGTAATCAATGCAAAAAAATCAAGAAATATGTTAAATTTCTTTTTTTCATACAAAGTCTTTAGAATCTAGTGTATTCCTCGTGTTTAGAGCATGTCTCAGTTCTGACTGCAAATGTTCGTCAGAAATACAGGACTTATGGTTAAAGTTTATAAAAATAGATGGCTACAAAAGCACATTCCAATACCTAAGTTGTTTATCAAATACTTAAAAGTTTTCCAGTAACGTTTCAATAATTCCAGATAATTGAATGCTGTTTAAAAATGTTAATTAAAACTTGTTAAAATTAAATGAAATCGAAAGCTAAGCTCCTTAGTCACATTAGCCATATTTTATTAGCCATCTGTGGCTAGTTCCTACCCTGTTGGACAGTGAAGCTTTAGAGTATAATTCCAACCTGTCTTCCAGTATGATTAAAACACACACACATATACACATGCTCAAGTTTTGTAGCCCAACATTCATAAACTTTAATTCCAGCCATGTGCTTATATGGGACTATAGATTGGTTAATGTCTGCCAGCCTTAGTTTCCACATCTATAGGAGTATAGTACCATATTATCATTCAAATGAAATATGAAAACATAGGTCAAGTTCCTATTGTAGTGTCTGCTTTACAGTAGGCTTTCAATTAGATTTTTCTTCTGCGACGCACAAAGGTTTTCATGTCTGTATGCCTTCGGTTATGATCACTTTCCTCTGTAAATTTCCTTCATCTCTATATCTCTCCTTCCCTTCCTCCCCAGTGTCTTCTTGTCCATGAAACCCCCATCAAATCAGTTGGTATGCATATTTGAAAACGCTTCAGTCACTGGTCTGAATATCTTTTCCCACCAGATTGTGTATTCTTTATCTGGGTCACTGGTTATACACGGGTGGCCCACAGACCAAATCTGGCTCACAGTCCTCTTTTGTTTTGTCCAATGTGATGTTGGTGCATAGGAGATTTTTAAAAAGTTTGCTGACATTTGAGAATCAAGTAGAAATAACATTGTATTCTGTATTTGAAAGTTGCTGAGAGAGTAGACCTTGGAAGTTCTCATCACAAGAGAAAAAAATTGTAACTATGGGAGATGACTACTATTAACTAGATGTATTGCAGTGATCAATTCACAATACGTACGAGTATCAAATCATTATGTTACGCACCTGAAACTGATATAATGTTTTAGGTCAGTTCTATGTCAATTTAAACAAAGAAGAAATCATGCGGATTTGAAGAGAATTTAAATTTGCAGCTCCTGATGAAAAAATAAATAAGATGGAGGGTTGGTGACACAGGCCTCTCCCTTTCCATTTCCACGTACGGAGGGTTGGCTGAGCTGAGCTGAAACCTCTTTTACGCAGCTTGTGTTCTCGAGCTGTGCACGGTCTCCACTCTTCCTTCCTGTCTTTCTGACTCTGAAGCTGAATGTCATTTGTCATTTAGCATCTCGCTTATACTAGCACTTTTATTATGCTGGCCAAAGTATGGTAATGGGTTGATGACTTCTGGTCTGATTCAACGCTAAGTCTGCCCTCCTCAACTCTACACCCCTCCTGTCCTTCCCAAAGCATCTAGGGTCTTTGCATAAGCAAACGTTCCTTTTCTTCTGATTCCCAGTCTCACGCTAGGCTTTGGGAGCTACGACTCAATTGCTGGATTTGATATGAGAAAAGTGCGCGTCTTGAAACGCGGTTGTGTTTTGACCTGCAGATGTGTGTAGGGGAAAAGCTTCCGCTTTTGTTAAAACACCACGCAAAGTGATCTTCAAGCCTAAGGTACAAGCCACGTTCTTAACAGTTTTAACCAGGATTTGGGGAGAATGGTAGCAGCGTAGTGAATGAGCTACTTGAAGCAGAACCCATTGCTTTTCTCTCTTCTGATTAGTCAACATTTTTGTGATGGCGTGATTATATTTAAGATCCTACCAAAGACCTCGGAAAGCAATAGAGCAGCTATCACTTAGCCTCCTTTGTCCCTGGACTGAGAATACCTAAGTAGGAGTTTATATGCTGTTGAGTTCTTAAGGGTCTCTTCAAGGACTTCTGGAAAAAACTCACATTTCTGTACCTTCACTGAGAGTGTTTGAAGTACGACTTTATCCTATATGATCTAGCGTTGTATTCAGACAGGGGTGGGGGGACATTTTGAGGGGATGGGAATTACTGTGGCATTATTTCGTATCATCAGGTTTGAAGAATGCTTTTTTTTAAAGGTGTAAATGCCTTCTGGGGTGATCGTATTCCAATTTCTCATTTGGTGCTTTAGAAAATGATGCCTAAGGAATGCTTACTGGCTGGGTCCAGTCCACCCAGTTAGGTAGTGATGACGTCTCTGTTGGACCTCCAGTATCCTCTCACTCAGTGAAGCCCTGGAGGTGCTTGTCTCTTAGCACTTACATTAGATACACAATTACATTTGGTTCATAAAGACAATCCTGCTTGCTTTTAAGAAAATGGTAAGTATTAAACAATATTTAGAAAAACTGTATTATTGGTATAGGTGATCTTGTGCTTTTTTCTAAGAAAAAAGTACCGTATTTCTCAGACTATAAGATGCACTTTTCCCCCCTCGGATTTGGGAGGAAAATGGGGGTGCATCTTATAGTCCGAATGTACCCTACCTGGCTCACTGTGCAGGCGGGCGGTGGTGCAGCAGGGTCACAGGTTATTAAATATTTTCCCACATTTTTTGCTTCAAAAATTTTTTCCCTGTTTTCCTCCTCTAAAACCTAGGTGTGTCCTATGGTCCAGTGCATCTTATAGTCCTAAAAAATATGGTACTTTTACTTTCAAAATAAAATTCAAACGAAAAGTATTTTTTCCTGATTATAATACATGATCATATAAATTTGATTTAAATCACTTAGAACATGTATAGAAGAATGTAAATGCATCCAAAATCTTACAATCAAAAATTATCAGTTTAATAATTTGTTGCATATTGACCCAGATAGCTTTTCATTCATGGCAGTTTTACCAAAAGGATATCATATGTTACATTTCAATCGTGTTTTTGTCCTTTTGATTATAGAAACTTACCATTATGGTCATGAATATAGAGTAATATCATTTATTATGGTGATATAAGAATGTCCTAGAATAAATATACTATTTATTTCACTAATATGATATTTAAATTATTTCCTGATTTTTTACTAGTGCATTAAAATAATCATCCTTATTCATGTATTTTAGATAACTCTTTAATTATTTTCTTAAAATAAATTCCTAGTATTAGAATTCATGAATGTAAAGGTATACATACACATATATTTTGATATAGGTCATAAAAATTATCTCCACAGGAATAGCATAATTTGTGTTGATTTACCTGTATTGTCACCAATAATGTGTTTTATCATGATTTTTTTTTGGCCAATCTAAATGAAAAGTGTAGTCGTTAATTCAATTATCTTTTATCACTTTTTTTTCTAATTTTTTGCCATTTTTTATAGGCAGTTTGCATTTTTCTTACAAATGAGTAAGAACTCATTGTAATAGATCTATCAAATATGATGATTGATTATATATAGTAACTACGTATAGAAGAAGTCATTTTCTTTCATATATTTTTTCATACATTCTTTTCTTTTCTTTCTTCATGGTCATCTTCTCAGAATTCACACAGCTCCTGGGGCAGAAGATGCAGGATGGAGGCTGGTTTGCTTAGCAGGGTTTTACATTTTTATTTTAACTAGTTATGAACACTTCAATGTTAGGAATGGCCAATAAAATAAAATCTAGATTATTGGCTCTCCTTGCAAAAATTGCTGAAATGGCAGCCCTGGCTCTTATTCCCAGGTAATTGCAACCGGCTGGTGATGGTCTGCCACGGGTCCCATGCTCCCGTCTCCCACCGTCACCAAAGCCGTCTCTCTGCCGCACTTACCCAGCCCACTTTCTATTGCCCAGCCCCCGTAGACAGTGTGCTCGTGGACCCTGCCCTCTGCAGATCTGTTTTTTCCCCTCTTAACTCTCATTTGCTTGTCTTTCTTTGGACCTTTTCTCCTTCCTTTCCTACTTTTAGGATCCAGTGCTGTTTGCATTTTTGCTGTTCGTCTGGCTTCAGTGTGTGTAGTAATAGGAAGAAGGCAGGGGAGTGAGAAATTGTGTGTAGTACCAGCAGGGGCTGGGAGAGCCCTGAGAGAGAAAGGGTGGCCCACAGTCTTTGTACAAAGAAGTGGCAGCCCTGCCCTACTTTAAACACTGCTGGTGCCAGCCGGGCCCCCTTTCCCACGCCTGACCCCCTCCTTCTTGTTGCACAGGACGTGGTTTCCCTCGGGGCCCTTGGATTGTGTCTGTGGGTTAGAGCTGAAGACCCTTGATCGGGTCATCCTGTCCTGCCCTAGCCTCAAGCAGGCTGGGCCTAAGAAGCTTCCTAAGCATCGCCTCTGACACATCTGTTTCTATAGAGCTGGAATGGGACCTGGTAGCATGTAGTTTTTAAAAGTGATCCTGGTCTCCTGAGGAGCTGGTCCACAGAAAAACATTGAGAAGCTGATGAAAGCTTCACTTTGAATGTAGCAAGTATGAGACCCAGACAAGGGGCGAACTATTCCAAGGAGCTCGTCCTACAGAATAGGGATTATGCCCAGGAACCAATGTATCTGCTTCCTGTAAACATTCGTGGGAGGTATCAGAGTATTTGATTTTCCATTTAATATCCGATTTAGGCTAGCTTTCATTTGAGCCAAAGGTAATGTTAGACGTTTTACATGTAAAAAAAAAAAGTCTGGATATTTTTGACTTTTTTTTTTTTTGAGAAAGGGCAATGCTGAATTCCCACCCAGCATTACTTAGGGTTGTAAACTTGCACTTTTCTGACTGTTTAAGTCAGTAGTTGATTCTAAAATAGTACAGATTTATAGAATACAAACTTTTATCAGTCATAAAATAAATGGCTTGTTAGGCAGTTAGGACCGGAAAGGTTTTTCCTCTTCTTATTCTGTTGTACATTGTGAATTCTTTAAAAGCCTTGTTAATTATGCCATTTCTCCTCCTGCTGAAATGACCTATGACCTCTGTGCAGGTTCATTTCACAGGTCCAGGCTGTGAGCAGCAGGGCAGGGCATTTCTTAACCTGGCTTTGCCCTGGTTAGAAGACAGAGAACCGGGATTGCTAGATTCAAAGACCTAGGTGCATGAACATTCAAGTCAATGTTTTGTCAGAATTCCACAGAGAATCAAGAAAGGGATATTAATTATAAGTGAATAAATATGATTGGATTCACATTCTGGGACTATTGTAAGATTCAGGTGTAGCTAAATTTCAAGAAATTTATGAGCTTTTGTAGAATCCATACTCAAGGGTAAAACTGCCAAAAACTCTATGCATATAACAGAAAAACAAATATGCCACAATAGAGATGCTTCGTGGCATAATTTTTAAGCCTGGCCTTAGGATTCAGTGGAATAAATCTATACATATTGCCGCCTCCCTTTTGGGTTTCTGTATTGTCAAATATAGATCACAAAACGATTCCGATTACTAGGGGAAGGCTGTTTTGAAGAGGGTGAGGAGCCTAGAAAGTAAAATCTTGGAAATCAACTAAATGTCCTTGTGTCTTACTGGCTAGCACTTTTTATAGCTCATAGTAAAGTCAGCTTGGAAGGTCACTTCTTGAACACAGCTATGAATATTGTAGTGTATGAGTTCTGAAATTGTTTATAAGCACACTGGGTGAGGATTTTTAATAAATTCTTGGCCAAGAGAACCGTTCTGATATGTATGTGTATGAATCATGCAGTGAAAAGTTGAATTGGATTCCTCTCTCTCTCCCCTCTTCTAACCTTACCCCAGGGCAGCAAATTCCATCTGCACTGAACCTGTGATTACCATACTTTGGGTTTTCTTTCTGCATTTAATATTTGCACAAGTTGTGGGGTACTACAGAGCTATTTACATATTGTATTTCTAATTTAACTAAAGGATTGGGTCACCTTTATGTCCAGCCACCCTGTATTTATTTATTTTTTTAAGTTTCTCCGTCGTGAATACAAGGCTCCTACAAATAATAGTGTCATCTGGACTACTTTCTTTTTCAGCTGACGAGTTGATGTATAATTATTGGAAGCAATACCAAATATGTGTAAAGAGGCGAGGCAATGGGGAAACTTGAGCAAGAGACAGAAGTGAAAAGGAGAAGGTACCTTCTCCTGGTGTAGGAGCTGGTGTAGCTCAGTGGATTGAGCGCAGGCCTGCGAACCAAACAACCGCAGTTCAATTCCCAGTCGGGGCACATGCCTGGGTTGCAGGCCAGTTCCCAGCAGGGAATGCATGAGACGCAACCACACATGGATGTTTCTCTTCTTCTCTTCCCTCTATAAATAAATAAAACCTTAAAAAAAAGGAGAAGGTACCTAGGCTTGCCGAAATAATTTTCTCAACATCGTATGCTAGACTGATGAATGTTAGATCAAAGGAATAGGATATGGATTAGTAGCATCTGCAGGAAGAGCAGTAAACTTGAAGTCAATAGTTTATGGTATATCATGATGGGAAGCCCATATATAATTCACATCTCTTTATTCCTGCTATTTTCATGGAGAAATTTCACTTCACGAAATAATGCATTCAGTACAATAAAACGAAACTAATACACAACATTGCTGATGTACAGATATTCTTCCCCTTGATTTATGGGATGCAGTGAATAGAATAAAGCAGTTTGGCCGAAGTTTAGTTTTCATCCGCGTGAACACCATCTTTCACGCTGTAGATATGAATATCACCTTGGTGCTCGTGTTCATCTTCCTTAGTTATGCAGTTAATTATGAAGTTAATTAATGAAAGACAGTAAGCTCATTGTTGTCTTTAATTTTTTGTTTCCAGTTTGACTTTTTTTGTGTTGGAGATGCAGTTTAAAAGGTAAAAGCCAGCTGGTCAGTTTTAATTTACAGTGATTTTATAGCTTCTCTTCCTGTCTTTTATGTGGAATTATATTACAAACTTTGTGTTCCTAATACTGAAAAGAGGTTACACTGAAATTTGAAATTGTATCACTTAAAGGAAGGTGAGCACATGGATATAGGCAGCCGAACCGTGTTGTTCTGGGTAGCATAAATACTCATTAGGGGAAGCATTTCTGGATTTAGCAAATACAAGCAGTCACACTGCAAACACCTGTCTGTCATTCAACATTGGTAACTCAATACATTTCGGGGAGGTGGAGTGTGGACTTCAGATTCTTCAGACACGATAAATGATATTGCAATATTGAATTTTTATATTATGTTGTAAGGCTTACAGTTTTTAAAATGAGTTTTTTCACTTTAAAAAAAGATACAACAATATAAAGAAACAAGAGGAAAACCATTTGGATGAACCATTTTTCCCATGTATTTGTTAAGTCAGCATGTACATTTTTTCTGAACGTACCTTCACTTTCCTAAATTACTAAGATCACAGCAACAGACATTTGCCTATGTTTAAAAGTCGTCCCTTGATAGATTGTTATTTTGGAGTTGGGTTCATCCTGAGTGGCGATGAATGGTGCCGGAAAGTGAAGGACACCTGCTCTGAACTCCTTGGGAAACACTAGTAATTCTGGAATATATTAGGAACTAGGAAAATCACATTGTATATTTTTTGTAGGCTCCCTACTCCCCAAACAGCCATAATGCCCGCATGCCTACTGGCAACATACTGTCTAGCGGAAGCTTGAGGGCTTCACAGCAAAAACTAGTTCATCCTTTCGGAGGTTCGTTTCACTTCGATATGTTAGATTTAGTTGACTTCACACTAGATTGTCCTGAATTTTTTATCATCATTACTTTTTTATTGAGTGTATTGGGGTGACATCAGTTAATTAGATTGTCCCGAATTCATGTCCCATCACTGAATCCCTTCCTCTGACAGTAAAGAAGAAAAGCTAGTATGGTTTTCAGTACTATCTTAGAAAAAATGGGTTTGAATTATTATTTTTCTTCAGGAGGGACTCCAAGAGACTCATTAACTGTGGTGATAAGTTCGGAGTCTCTGAGGCTGAGTGCCATGGGCTGGGCATTTACTCTGTTTCACTTGATTTAAGGTTGACTACTCTGGTCACATCTTAGGGTGACAAGGACCCTTAGCTGCAGTAGGAATTAGTCCTTTCTTCTCAGACTCCAAACATTTCTCCTCAAACAAGGAAAATAGTCTTCCGAAGTAGGTTAAAATCCTTGGTATTGGTGATTTTCTGTTATAAATGAAAGCATGTTTATATTTCTGGGTTTGTGGGCCAACTTATATTTCCTTATGAATATATAGCAAATGTACATACATATTACAAGGCTTTGGGATGGCTGAGAGTATATTAAACTATCAATTTTTCATAGACTGACTTTGTATTTAGGTACCCAGATGCAACTTGAAATCTAACAGCAATTTAATTTTGTTTTTCATTCTTCCCATTCCTGAAATTTCACTAAAATCTCTACTTTATTTGAAACATGCACACCCAGAGATATTACTTACTATGCATAGTAGTTCTTTAATTGCAGCGTATTTCATTAGGTTGCACATATTAATTCCACTCTATTGGCAAAAAAAGAAAACGGGAAGTAACCACATTGGCAGTTAACTTCATATGAATTTTCATGAGTAAATATAAGCATTGGTTTGATGCTATTAGATAAGTGATCCTCAAAATGTCATTATTGGAGGCCTAATATGACCAAAAGTGTAATTATAGAGTTGGCAAGTGTAACCACCCTGAAGAATTCGTGCTAATGCATCTGCTTATTTAAAACTTTAATCTAAATTCAGATTCCTTGCTGTTACACATTTTCTACGTTACATCTAATTTCTTCTACTCTTTTTTTTTGTCTTGCAATCTTGTTAACTATCAGCCAGGGTAGATAAATTCATCTGTTCAATGATCGTATGTGGAAAGTCGACGAATGCCAAGAGCTATTCCTGAAGTTGAGGACAGCATAGTAAAGGAGATAAGAAGAGGGCAAGGGGAGACAGGAAGTAAGCAAGTCAATGAATGATGAATGAAGTCTAGGAGAGTTTCGGATAGTGCTAAGTCCTGCAAAGGAAATTTCACAGGGTGAAGAGCAGATACTAACAGACTTTCAGGAAGGTCAGCTTTAGATGTGATGATCTGAGAAGGTTCTTTGAGGAGGGGACTTCTGACCCGGCCCCGGCCAGGGGAAACTGTGGGAGGAAGAGTGATTTAGGTCTTGGGAACACCGAGTGCAAGGGCCCATGGGCAGGACTAAGCTTGGAGATTTGTTTTGAGGATCGCGTCCGTGAGCTCGGAAGGAGGTGGAGCTCAACAGGTATGAGGCAATCAGGTATTATCAGACTGTATTTCTTCTTCATTGTGACCCACTTGCATTGTTTGAGTCATTGTTAAGCATTTCTGAGATAGGTTACTTATAAAGAGGTTATACTCTTCAAAATCTTCGTTTTCCCTGTTACATAGACCAATAAAACCCTTCTCACATGTCGAGATGTAACATCAGTTTCCTCTCTAAGTTCTCTCGTGGGTTTTCAATTTTTATCAATCAGACATCCGTGTTTTGAATTCTTATATTCCATTTAGATATAAACTATTTTCCCTGAAACTGAGCCATCTTTTCATGAAGTTTTCTTCCCCGACCTATTACTATTTTATATCTCTGCATAGGAAGGCCAAATGATGTTGGCGGTTATTTTCCTGAGGCACAGAATGTAGGATTTATTTAATGGTCGGCATAATCAGTTGAATTTCCTCTCAGCTGTCCTGTTTTCCAAGGACCTTGCTCGGTTAAATACGTGCACTCTCTCAAATACTTTTTAATTTGCTCCTCTGTTGTTAACCCTCCAAAGCCTTCTTATTACTGCTCATCAGTCTTGGCCCCTCGTACTGATTTAATACTACCTGTAGGTTTAATTAACTTGGTGTTTATTTCTCCAGTCTGGGCCATTAATGAAGATGTTAAGTGAGAACCGGCAGACCCTTCCACACTGATTTTGCGAATCCTTAGTTTTTGGTTTTAAAAAATTAGGTGTATAGTGAATAGATAGATGTATGGGTTTCTCCAGTTCATGTGAGGACATTTTACATTGCAAATTGAAGAAGATTTTAGCGAATCCCTTCGCAGACTTGGCTCCATTCCTCTCTGTAGAAAGCAACACTTCAGTACCATTGCTCTGTGAGTGTTAAGTTGTGTTACAATAATTTGATTTCTTGAGGCTCTCCTGTGATCATTTCTGGAGGAAAAAATTTCTTGACTGATCGTGGGTCCCCTAACTCATTGGTGCATCTTGCTATTGTTTTCTCAAGGTCTGTCTATGATTTGGAGCTTTTTATTTTTAAGGTCTTCATTTCCACAGTCGTTCAAATATAGTTGAAAGTCAGAAATTTTTTTTAATAGCTTCATGGCTGGGGACTGTCAGTTTGTAGCTGTCACAGGAAGTTGCAGTGGGTCTCTGCCTGTCCGTTTTCCATTTTAGGCCCCAGGGACTCCCACTTTAACACAGGATCGTCGCCCCACCAGGCAAAACCTGCAGGACAGTGTCTGAGAACTGGTCTTGCCCCCCTTACTCCTTCCTGTCCGAGAGGCTGGAGGAGCTGGAGGGGCTGCAGGGGACCTGGAAATGGAGGGTGAGGCTCTTGGAGAGAGTCACGGCGTCTTGAGAAGGGGCAGCAGACAGACCCCTCCCCTCAGGCCTTAAGGGTCTGATCGAGCCAGGTCCTCTGAGGTTGCAGAGAGGTAATGATTTAACTTTTCATAAACTGTAAGGTTCTCACTAGCATCTTACACAGTCCACTTTCATGGTTGGGGAAGAGCATTTTTGTTAACTGAAAGTCATTTAAGGGCGTTTATTATCTGAGAGGGATGAGAAACGTCATCTGGTTGGGCCAGATTGTCCTTAAATGAAAAGGAAAAGCCACCCCCACACCCGCCCAGGAGTGGGCCTGAGTGAGGGTGGTGGGAACAACTACGATTTTTTCACCGGCACCCTGGATAGTTGTACCCTTTGAACCCAGTATTTATCATTTTGCTTGTAGAGAGCACTGAGAATATAAACTAAGTGGTGAGCCTTCCTTTCAGGGAAATGGCTCGGAATCTCCTTGGTGGTAACATTCGCAGCCTTTATTGGACATCACCCTTTTGTGTCTTTGGTTTTTGGAACTGAAGCCCAAATCTGGCTGCGCAGAAATTCAGTACAAAATGTAAACACAAAGAGGTGACAGGTGATAAAGTGTCCGACATCCTTGCCACGTGAAGAACAGGCATCAGAGCAGGGGATGTATTTACTGTGTACAAATGAAAGGCGTGAAGAGAACTCGGGACCTGCCTCTACAGCATGAGCAGAGGACTCGAGTTCTGCATGTTTTCATGGACTCAAACTAGGAGCGTTCTAGGGAGAGAAGTCCTACAGGAACCTAAATTACAACTTTAACATATTCCGCAATCTTTTTAAATACTACCTGTTGGTGTTTCTATGAGAGTAAGCTGCTATCTCTAGATGGACTGGCAAAATGCAAGGGTTGCTGGAGGGGACCCTTGCACTGGGGAGAATGGTGGATATTATACCTTGGGCTCCCTAGCCGGGGCTCCAATTTAGGTGTCGCTAAGGTGTCCTTGAAGAGGCACTTCCAGGAACCCCAGATCACCACTGCTCTGCAGTCATCACTGTAATTCATAGGTTAGGCACCCACGGACACAGGGGTAGCACCAGCAGTAACATTTGTTCCATCAAGACCCATGTGAACAACGCCTTACACAGCTGTGTAGCTGGATTTTGTTTTCCTTTCTGACTGTGTAGCAAATGGAAACAGAACAGAGGGCGGATGCAATGTTAATTCCAAAAAGGAAAGATTGAGGCTACCAAAGCCCCCTGTGCGCCCATGACCTGCGAAGCCTCATGTCAGGGTCGCCATTGCTTTTACTTGAAAGACGTACTTCTCCATCGTAACAGGCATGTTGGTCATCGAAATGACCAAAGGTCTGAGATGACTTTGCTGTGTGAAGCAGTTAAGCCATCGTTACCATGAAAGGAAGAAGAACAGCCCAAGTGGTCACTTCCTCAGGTCCTCCTTCTCCAACAGACATCCTGGCGGGAGTCGTGTTTGAAGGCATGGCAGCATTCTGCAGCCTTCTGGGATTTAGTTCCCAAACTGAGACTCTAATAATCTTCTGCTGTTTACAATAGGAGTTCATCCGCCTGCACAAAAACACGGCCTTCTCTCTGGCAGCAGAAATGGGGCTTATAGGATCCATTCATTCATCCATAAGTATTGTCAAACCAGCAAACCTGCTGTTATTTTCACTACATTAAAACATGCACACACACACATACACACACTTCTCTTCATCTTACACCCCATTTATCTGTGTTACAGCTGAACTTTCCAAGAGCTGTCCCTACTCATGGTCTTTAAATCTTCCTGCACCGCTCTGTCTTGAGCTCACTACTTCGGTGATCTAAAGTATTCTTAAAGTTATAAATGCCAATCACCTCGAATTTATGTTACCATACAAGACCTTTCCTTTGCCAAAACCAGGGAACATAAATGGTTTTTGAAGGAGACAAACCTTGACATAAATTTCAGCATTGAAGGTAATAAAATCGATAACCTAAGAGTGGGCAGGTCAATGGCCAGCGACGAAGTCTCCTGGTCCGATGCAATGGCTTCTTAATCTCAACACCGCACTGAAGTGGTGAGCAGCAATCCACATGTCATCTTGGGGTCAGGAACATAGAGGCCAATTAGTGAGTCGATAGCACAGAGGTGAGGTGCCAGAGTTTCTGTGAGAAGACACACTTGTGGACACGCAAGTGTGTTGGAGAACTTCAGTATCTATTTATACCTGATAACCCTCCTGTCTTAATCTGATTCTAGAAAATTCACTTTTTCCAACAATTATTTGTCCTTGTACAGGACCAATTGCACCACCATGCCAAAGGAAAAATAGATTTCTAGGCGATGTATTTTATTACACGTTTAAAGAGATACGAATAACATTTTCCCCACTGCCGGCTACTAATCTGGCATTACTATAGTTAGAAGGCCATAAATACATCTAACTTTAATGAATCTTTGAAGTACATTATTGATGATCATGAATTTTCTCACACCAAAGCCAACCAGAGCCATACCCCTGCAGTTTTATGAACATAAATTGTGTCTGTATATTACCAGTCTATTAGGAGAATCGTGACTTCCTGCTGTTGAGAGCGGTGGGTAGAATGATTCAGCCGTGTGGTGGTCAGTGTTCATAACCGGTAGGTTATTAGACACCAGTAAGATGCATTTTCTTTTGCAACATGTCAGGCATTTGGTGAAAAGGAAGCAGGACACAGTAAACAACTAGCCACATGCGTGTAACTAGGGAAACATGTAAACACTGTGCATTTCCTTAGTGATCGGCATTGAAGTTGTAACAAGACAGCCTGTACTGAGTGCATTTTCTGGGCGTATTCAACATTTGCCTGGCACCAATCGCTAATATCAGGGAAGATATAGATCTTATTCGCGGTGTGGAACAACGCCTTGGGGGTATCTTAAGGAATACCTTCGGTTGGGAATTACCCGCAACAGGCCATCAGGTATGCAACCAGCCTAAATAAAGGTCTCGAAAATCCACCCCTGCCACCACCAGTGCAGAGGGGAGCAGAGCTCCTGCAACAGATTCTCTTACTTTGGACTTGAGGAAAAAAGCCACGCGTATGCTGATTGTCTCATCTGCAAACAAAAACTCATCTTCACTCTGTCCACCAAGTGTCCGAATTACCCAACAGGCGAACTGTGAAAAGGCTTGGGGGCCCCAGGAAAGCAGGGGCGCCAAATCATTGTAGACAATTCAGCTCAAAACAATAAAAATAATAATAATAAAATAACAAAACACCTTGACCATTTCAACCTCAGGAATCTGGGGAAAATCCATTTTAATTTCAGCACATTCATGAAATTTTGTGTTTCATGGTTTAATTTTTTTTCATTTTCTTTTTTAAAAATCATAAACAAAGAAGGAACTACCATAATATTTTCATACCTTAGCACGTCTTAAAGGTCTTCAGCTGCCCTTGTTCTCCACGGAAATGGAAGCAAAGCCCAGCCGCACCCCCTCCCCCAAAGTGGGGAAGTGGCCCATGCCGTGGGCTGGCCCGCAGCGTCTTCGTGACCCAGAAGGTAATTAGTCTGAACCCAGAAGGCCGACTGGATTATTCTTATCTGCCCATGAGCTTGCAGCAAGACAAATATTATTAACGGTCATAAAATTATCTGATCCCCTTTTAGCGGCGGCGGTAGCATTTGTCTCCGCGTGACCTTGTGTGCACTCATTCCCACAGGCCGGCCCGTTCGCTGGCAGGAGATGAGCTCTTTCTTATTGATTTGAAATTTATTGCCCATTAATTTCATTGATCAAAGGGAATAAAAGATCAAAGAAAGGGTAGCCCATTAGATAAAGATACAAATCATTATTACTTTCTTTAATATTTTGACATTAACATGAATCACTACGAAGTACGGTGGTGTTCCTCTGGATGTAATATGCAACTTCAAACGCATTTCGTTTTAACCCCACGTCACAGCTCGCCGTGTTACTTGGGCGACTTTTCTTTGACCACAGTTCTCTCCTCATTTGCAACCAAACGGGGAAAAGCAACACGAGTGTATCTCCTGAGGCTGTGATCACACAGCTGTGTACCTGTATCTGCCTTTGCAGCAAAATACTTAATATTTAATAGTTGTGACTGAGCCATGTTCTTTCCTCAGTGAACCACACTGACTTGAAAGGCGTATAAATATTCAGGATCTGTGGAATCAAAGACAAATGTGGTATTTCAGGGGGGAATCTTAGAGCCCCGAATGATAATTGGAATGTGTACCAGGTTTGAGTATGAGGGAACGGATAGATGCCTTTGATGCCTCTCTGACATACATTTCCTAGCCAAATGACTGTTTTTCAAAACAGTTTTTGCGGAGATTTTTTAGAGCTAAGTACAAAAAGATTCAATTATACGTGGACTTTTGGGTTGGTGGTTGGGAGTAATTTGTTGTCATCTTACTCAACACACATCTCTGGTTATTTACAACAAATAGGATTTGGGGGTGTGAGGTTAGATCCTTTTCTTTGAATGGCCGCCCTGCGTCGTCGCTTGTGACTTCGTACAACCAAGTAGATATTTGAAAGCTAGAGGGATTTGGGATTTCCTACCGTTCACCTCACTGTATAGGTGGCATGCTTAGACAAGGCAGAGATGAAGACCTGTCAAAGGACATTCACTGGCCCAGGAATACCGCAGGCTCTGGACCTATACATTTATGACTTCCTGTGTTTTTTATTTTTATTTTTTTCTAAAGCGAAGCATGATGTGGGAAGATAACATTATCTTTTTTTTTCTTTTATTGATTCCAGAGGGAGGGGAATGGAGGGAGAAGGAGAGGGAGAGAAACATCGACGTGAAAGAGAAACATTGACCACAGGTTCACAGGCTCACAGGTTCACAGAACACAGGTTCTGCCTCTGGTAGAACCTGTGGCCTTTTGGTTTGCGGGGCGACACCCCATCAACTGAGCCACACTGGCCAGAGGTGACTTTCACTGTACTGACCTCCAACATAAATCTCATTGTTCTATTGCTAAATCGCTTCTAAAGCATACTGTTTATTTGCAAAATAACTGAGGTTGCTTGCATTTTTGCTTGAGCCGAAACCTGAAAGTCCTTGTCCGTCAGCTGTCAAGGAGAGTTCAACAATCATTTATTTACTAAGGATCTATGGTGTGGTAGACCCCATGCCAGGTATTGGAAGTATCAGAATGATTTAAAAAGTAGCTTCTGATTTCAGAGTCCAGTGAGGTAGGCGGGCTTAGGCAAAAAACAAAACCGCGGTATAAAGGGCAATGCTGGAAACTTCAAATGATTTGTATGTGCATTCAGGGGGAGGAGCGCCTATTTCTGGGAAAGATCACACCCTGTTTCAAGAAGAATGTAATTATTTTAAAATTACATTTTAAATTATGATTGAAGTACTATGCCATATTAGTTTTAGGTGTATAATATAGTGACTAGACATTTGTATACCACACCAAGCGATCACCCAGTAAGTGTGGTAGTCATCTGGCAGCGTACATACTTATTACAATATTATTGGCTATACTTCTTATGAGCACTTTACAGCCTCCCAACTATTTTTATGACTGGCAATTTGAACTTCTTACTCCATTTGACCTTTGTCACCTATCCTCCCTCCCACCTGGCAACCGTGAGATTGTTTTTCGTATTGAGTTTGTTTCTGTGCTGCTTGTTCATTTATTTTATTTTTTAGATTCTACATATGAAGGAAATCATATGGTACTTGTCTTTCTTTGTCTTATTTCACTCAGCATAATATCCTCTGGGTTCATCCATGTCATTGCAAATGGTAAGATTTTATTTTTTATGGCTGAGTAGTATTCCATTGTGTTTAGGTACCACCTCTGAGAAGTAGGTGATTCTTGTCTGTATGAGATATTGAAGAGAAAATATGGGTTTGCCTGACAAAGAAAAGGGCGTTCCAGGTGAAGTCAGCACGTAAATATGCAACTATCCAGAGACGTGAAGAATTCAGGTGTGCTCAGAACATGCAGTCGTGCCGGGGATGGGGAGAGGACGATGCGTGCGGTGGGAGATGGGGCTGAAGAGCAGGACAGGGGCCAGATCTGACCCAGACCGGCCAAGGGACTGGGAAGGGTTTTTGCAGATGGAAACATGATCTGATTTGTGTTTCAGGAATACTGTTCTAAGGACAGCGATTGACACAGGCAGACTGGGGACAGAGGACCTAGGGCATCTCCTTGGCCCAGGAA
Source organism: Carollia perspicillata (assembly GCA_004027735.1). Taxonomy (NCBI): domain Eukaryota; kingdom Metazoa; phylum Chordata; class Mammalia; order Chiroptera; family Phyllostomidae; genus Carollia; species Carollia perspicillata. The sequence goes on along the minus strand of PVKM010005947.1, from coordinate 9,617 downwards.
AGGGTGGCAAGAGCCTCAGTGATGGCAGAGTGAGATGGTTTCTTGGGGAGGATTCAGACATTGAGGAACTATCTAGGAGGAATATAGGCTGGCGTGCAGATTGACTTGTCAAGTCTGACTTCCAGAGTTTGGGCTTCTGTGAATGGAATGTAGGGGAAAAGTGACTGTGGGGTGGAGAAGAGGAGTCAGAACACTGAGCTCAGTTTTGAGCGTGACGAGTTCAATGTTGTGGCATGCGCCCACAAGGTCATTCTGTCTAACACCCAGTGGGATCTACAGCTCTGGCTTCCAGCTGAGAAATACGGGTTGGCAGTATAGGCAGAGGACTCATCAGTGTACATAACGTCAGTTGATCTCGTAAGGAATTGCAAGCATGCAGAGGTAGCAGAAAAGAAAGGCCAAAGATGGAATTCAGTCCCACCAATATTTCTGATTCATTTAAAGGAAGAGCCACTGGCGTCTGCTAAAGAGTGGAGAGCAGGCAGGCTGGTAGTTTAGAAGACAAGTGTTTCAGTGAGTGTTCATTGTAGCCAGAAGCCTCAGGTCATGGTAAGAGGAGTGTGGAAAAGTGTCCATGTGCCTGGTCAAGTGGAATATCGGGGACTTCAGCAGGGGCAGTTCCTGGCATGGCGGGGCGGAGGTCCATCCAGGGGCAAGAGAGGAGGTAAGCAAAATCACGTACAGACAAGTATTCCTGCACAAAGGGGTAATGTTCAGAGCAAGTGCAGAGGTCAAGGAGCGGGGCTGGAGGGGTCAGGTTTGAGCAGTTTTAGAGACTGATAGTGAAGAAGACACGGGAATGGGAGAGATTGGACCCAGAGGTGAAGGGGCACGTGGAAGGACGTTCCTGTGTGCCACGTATCCAACAGCACAGGTGGAAAGCTGCCTTTGACAAGGAGGAGGGAGCATGCACACTTTCTGACTGCAGAGAAGGGTGGAATGGATACGGACTTGTTCAATGGGGAAATATTGCCCTAGGGAATACTCCAACACAGCATTATTCTGAATATAAATCCCGACTTACTAGTCGTGTGACCTTGGGCAAGTTTTATTATCTCTCTGTCCTTTCGTTTTCTCATCTGAAAAAATTATAACATTATCTAAACCTTATTTAGTCATACAGATTAAATGAGATAATGCCTGTAAAATTCTCAGTTTAGTACCTAGCACTTTATAAATGCTTGAAAATGGTGGCCGTCGTTAAGGGCTGCCTGTAGAGCTCATTCCTTTCCGTATCCTGCCGGGTGGCTTTTATCCCCTTCTTCTATCCCCTCCTGTAGGTGTAGCTTCTCTCCATTCCCGTCTCTTTCCTCCAACTTGCAGCCCTACCCTGGCACCGTCCTAAGGCAACCCTGCACTTTCTGAGGTTTCTGGTTGCTTGGTTCTTCATTTGTGCCCGAGGAGAATCAGGGGCGGCAAGAGGATGAGTGGGGAGAGTCAACCCTAGTCATCCTCTTCCAATCGTCTTCCCATAGAGTGAAAGATTCATTTTCTCCAACACGGTGCTCAACTACATATTTTAGTCCTAGTCTCGAAATTTGTCAGAGTTCCTTAAAACATCCCATCACAGTCACTTCCAGTCTTGCTGGTGAGCCCGTAGGTAACAAAGAAAGAATGCAGTGGGACACAGGCAAGGTCGTCACCTTCCAAATCACTGTTGCATGGAGAGTCACCAGGCGTGGCCCCCGTCACCTCTCCCCATGCCCACCCCCACACACGCAAACACTCCGACAGGTGCAAAGGGAGTTTTGCCCCCAAATATTTTGTTTATTTCCATGGTGAAAACAAATCTTGTGATTTATTAGTCCATTTAAAACCCATTAAAGATCTACTTGCTTTGATTAAATGGCATCATTTTAAAGGTTAATCAGTGTCATTTTTTATATTTAAAACTTAAAGGTACAGTGCTTCCTCCTTACTGAAAGTCACTGGCAAAAAATGGGAAGACAGCAGTTGTTGAAATGCATGCTTACTTAAAGTGTGGAATAAATACCCTGTGAATCATTTCTTGGTTAGATCCTATGGGTCAGTACACTACTAATAATATACATTTTTCTCACTTCTAGCAACTACAAGGTCAGCATGAATGTTCTTGTTTATAGTTTTCTCCGTGCATCTCTCTGCTAAGCAGGCTGAAGAATACCCCCACCTCCTTTTCTGTCCCATGGTTTCCAACAACCTGAGTCCACAGATCTCTAGCCATCCATGTGAAAAACTGTGTTCTAGGCTAATGAAGAAATACTCTTGTTTTCTTCATGCATGCTTTATTACAATTTACTATATTCTTTCATATTTTCTTGATTTTTATATTATATTCACATTTAAATATTCTTCTTGTAAATAATATGGAGACATCACAGGTCAGACTAACATCATCCTTGACCTTCGCCCCCCTTCCAGGTCCCCTCCCAGTTCCCTACTCAGCCTGGCATGTATGTAGTTGTTTTGTTGCTAACTCAAAAGCATCACACTACGGGTATTCATCAGCACCTCATATTCTTCAATCTCCCTTGTGTCCTAGAGATGGCGTATTTTGTATTCTCAATTTATAACGTGTGATGTACCAAAACATGTTTACATTAATTTCAGAACTACTGAAACGAAGAAACCCTTTACTTGTAAATGAATTATGAGCAAGGATCAGAAGGTAAATTCTGTACGTATATAAGGGAGCTTCTTGGTTTTGTTACGTGATAAGAGAGAGGCTAGTTTCTATTTTTTCTTGAGATCTTCACGATCTTTCTGGACGTTCTGTGTGAAAAGGCTCTTTCCCCATTTTTCTGTTAGAGTGTGGGTTTCTTGCTGGTGACTGTCATCCTAGGAAGTCTCCAGTTGTGAGAACTAATTGTATAATGATGTTCTCTGTTTGATTGCTTTTTTTTTTTTTTTTTGCTTTTTAATGAATCACTACATGGGAACAAGCTTCCTCTTTTAATATGATGTACGGACCCTCATGTTGGGCAACTTCTCTTTGCTTCATCACTGGGGAGAGAAAGGAGCCCCCATAGCAAAAACGTGTGCAAAGCCTGCTCTTTTTCTGTAGAACCTCCTGAAAAAGCAATACCCCTCCGTGCTCTGCTCAGTGGCTTTGCCACAGATAAAAGCACTCAATAAGAAATTTTTAAAAATCTAGATGAACTTAATCTGTATTCATGAATAATTATTTGGCTACGATTCCCTTGTTTACCAAGTAATTATGGTTTTAAAATCTGTTTGGGTTAGCATTTAGCATTTCTCCATCCAAGGGAATCATAACATTGACAGAATATGTATCAGCCCATTCTTATGTGCTCAAGTAATTTAAAAAATCTTTATTATTCTCTGTATGATAGTAACCTATAATAAATTTGGAATGAGTTGCTCAAATATTGACTATCAAAGCAATGTCCTTCTGCTTCTCTGAATACAGGGGAAAAAGAATTTGAAGGGTTTTATAAGGCTTTAGTGAAATTCACAATTTCAGTATCACACTTTGGAAAAGAAACAAGTCCGAGGTTTAGCCACACCACATACACACACAGCCAACCACAAACCTGTGCACAGTGTGATACCAATGTTAATCAGACCACAGGAATAAACTTAAAATCTGAACTGCAGAAAATGAACTTCCCGGGGTATTATATTCTAAGTTATGATTTAGTACCCTTTTATTTTGATGAGGTCAAAGCAGGAAATCCATCCTTTGAAAAAAAAGTGCTACATCTCCTTACTATATATAGGTGAGCAACTATCATTAAAAAAAAACAACTGTTGCTAAACCGAAATGTCTGTGTGTGATACTTTGTATCTTAACTTCCTTTCTAAATCAGGTACTATAAGAAATTAAAAGACTTTAAAGTCCTTTCAAGAAAATGAGAACATGGGACCAGGTAGATGTCTCAGGTCTTGGAGCTCCAGTTGTATAATAATTCTAAGGTAGCTATTATTCTAATAATGATGCTTTGGTTTGTTTCCTTTAAAAATGTTACTCACAGGTATTTAAAATTTGCAAGTGAGGATGGTGGAGCAGAGATAGGGATTCTGAGCAGGTACTGGGAGAAAAGTGTACTTTTTTTAAGAACCACAATGTTGAAACTGCGTAATTACATGGTAACTGTTGACCTTGTAATTACACTGTAAGTACCTGTAGTGACAAGATAAATGCATGGTTATTTCAGTCTCTTAAGCTATAGGGCTATCACGCACCCCTAACAATGTAAGCTACATAGTAATTTATTTGCAGAGTAAATAGTGCTTACCCACAAGTATTGCCCACATATGCGCAGCACTTGCGACCCAGATCCATAGAAACTCAGCAAGCCAGCACCCTGTAGGTACTTCTCTTCAAACGACACGCAACCCACACGTGTGTGTACCGCTACAATTACTCATTTGTGCAGCGTTGGGGAGTCTTTATTGCTGCCTTTTGTCTTAAAATTCCCTGGTCTCTACATAAATGGAATGATAGATGAGCTATTTTAATGATAATTATTTTTTTACAGTAGCACGCAATCGCATGATTTGTTAACTAAGAGTCTTCTTGTCTTTACAGGTTTTCTTCACTTTACACAAAACCATTTTTCTAAGAAATATGCGTATATATCAAACTATATTTTAACAAGCATTCAGGTGGCAATGTGTATGAGTTCGAAGTAGAAAGGAAATTGTTGTGTTTTCTAACACATAAGTGCTTTTGCAATGCAAACAATAATGGCAGGTACTACCATTTATTGAATGTTTATTAAGCCCTGGGACACTGTAATAATTACCCCTAATTTTGCCGTGGCTACTCAAGTTCAGATGTCAACGTACCTAACGTGTTTGTGAGAATTTTATTTAACTAAAAAGCTGGATGACTTCTTTTTTAGTCGTTTATTCATTAAAGTATTTTTTTTTCAGTCTCTCCACTGTGCCAAGTACTGTGCTAGGTAGTCTTTAGAGACTGTTAGATTTTATAATGAGAGAAAAAACTGAACAATTTACTTTGGCGTATTGCGTAAGCATAGGATGCAACAGAAATAAAAGTTATCCAGTCATGGAGGCAAAGGTCGGCAGGTTGGGATGGCGTTGTGATGAAGGACGAGAGTGTACCAGGTTGAGGGGACAGCAGAGTGCAGACACCTGAAGACAAAGGAGAAATGACAGGGGGAACCTGAAGGCTCCATGTCTGGGACTTGGAGTTGGAGGGTATGAGACTGTGGAGAAGAGCCTCTAGGAGGCACTAAACCCCAAACCATAGTACGGCGGGGAGGCTGGATTCCATCCTGTGGTCAGTGGAGAACCACTGATGGATTTGAACAGGAGAATGAGACATTACGCTGTGGATGGTGGGAGAGAGTCAGGCAATACTGCCACTGGGGGGTCATATTTGGGGGTCACTGCAGGAATCAGGTGGAAAGGCAATACAAGTTGAACTTCAACTCGGAGTATTGCAGGCTCCTCCTGTATTCTGTCCACATCGATCTTCACGCCGAGTGTTTAGTGTCCTTGTCCCTAATGAATAGGATGCACTCGTCCAGGCTCAGTGTAAATGCGAGGTGGGAAGACCAGTGAGTGGCGCTGGATTAACCAGGAGGGAACAGTGCATTGGCCCAGGCTTAGCGACGATGCTTATAATTGGACGCCGAACTTAATGTATCACACACCAGTGTTTATAAAGTTCTGTAGGTTTATCCGTTTGACAGCCTGAAGGCGATTTCAGCTCATGAGACACACTTCAGTCTCCCCTTGTCTGAAACCTCGAATCGTTCAATAAACAAGCCAGTGGCGCTTGTCCCCTGTGGTCTGTGTGTTGATCCATTCCCTCTCACCGACGCACAGTCTCATATGCTATGTTCCCTTTCCGACAAGGGTATGTGAGTGAGCCTCCTGGGAGAGACTATACATGCGCACCACTCCGAAGGGCTTATGGAAAGCTAAATCGGGACTGTTTTTCTTGGCAGTTCAGTGTACAATCGGGGGGTGGGGGGGGGAAGCAAAAGGCAAACTTTTGTTTGAATTCAAATGTCATCTTACCCTGTGGCACATTTATTTTTATTTCCTCCCTGACAAGGAATGCTAACTTTCCAGGAAAACTCAACTTCTAGAGAACAGCCAACACAAACAATTTTTTTAAGGTGTGATTTTCCTGGAGACTGTGATTTTATCATTTGGAACAAGTGCTGGGTTGGAGGGGGAAAAAAAGTATGCATTTCCTTTATGAGGACATCAGCTTGAATCATGCTTTGGATATTTGTGGCCATGGTGTTCCAGTCTTCTGCCTCTCAGGAGGCTCTAATGTGAAACGAAATGGAAAACTCCACTCACATTCTCTTTGGGTCACATCTCCAGGGCACCTGGGGAAGGAAGGTGAGGGAAACTTCTGCCCACGCACAGCATATTCTAGACAGATGTTGCCCCAGCACGGATTAGGGTTGGCAGCCATTTATATGGGGGCCAGGTGAGTTTTCTAAAACAAAAACAGTTTTTTCCTTCCTTAAAATGGAAAGAGTTCTCTATTCAAGTAGGATGTTCTAAAAAGCATTTTTTTAAATATTTTTATTTATTTATTTACTTTTAGAGAGAGGGGATGGGAAGGAGAAAGAGTGGAAGAGAAGCATCAATGTGTGGTTGCCTCTCGTGCGCCCCCTGCTGGGAACTGGCCTGCAACCCAGGCATGTGCCCTGACTGGGAATTGAACCTCGATTGTTTGGCTCACAGGCCTGTGCTCAATCCACTGAGCTACACCAGCCAGGGCAAAAACCATTTTTTATTCAAAATGATCAACCATGCCCTACAAGTAACTGAATTCCCTGATTATTGCCCATGTCCTGCCTGTCCATATTATAGGTATGTATATGTATGTATATATATATATATATATATATATATATGTATATATATATATATATATATATATATATATACACCCATGCCATATGTATGGGTATATATATATGGGTATATCCATATATATGTGTGTGTGTGTGTGTGTGTGTATCCATGCCAGTTTATTTAAAGCTTAAATAGATTTGCCTACTTCCTCTGGGTTTGAAGAGAAATTTATATTCTCTTTGCAGCATCTTCTTTGGGCTTTTAAATTTGAATGACTATCTTCTTATAACATTTATATTTTTTTCCAATGTGTAGCACGAGAAATCAACAGGTAGAGCCATTTACATCTTCCATATAGTATGACAAGGGATAAAGTTCATTTATAGATGGTGTTTTGCAGTTTAATCCCATCTTGCTGTTTCTGTTATAATCATAAACTATCTCAGTGATGGTTATTTGCCAAGTAGACAGGGTAGGAGGAATGGAGAATACCTCAAAATTGTAATCGCAATAACACTTACGATGATGTGACACCTTGAATTCTACCCAAGACTTCAGCTTTACTTACTTAGTCCCTGAACTTTTACTGTTAATGATACTCAGGCTGGAAAAAAAAAAAAGGCTGAAATGCCAGCATCATATTGGAAGACAAATTTCCATTTCAGCCCCAGCACCATAATTTAATCAAAGTTTTATGGTGTTACGGGTACTTAATTATGCTCAAAGCAGAGCTGGAGTGTAACGTTTTCCCACGTACTGAGAGAAGCTCGCGGTGCTTTATTTTAAAAAGGTGCTTTGAGTGAGCGATGCCGTGTGTTGATACACCAAGTACGCGGCTTTTAAAAGACACTTTTGGAAAACGATGAATTGTTTAAATTGTATTTCATTTCTGTTACAGAGAATAAACTCTCATAATTCACTTAAGGTGATTTAATAGACTAGGTTACTGGATTAGCAGGCTTTGAAATATTCATTCCTTAGTCATTCCTCGGAGGATTGCAGCTGTGTGGATGCTGCTCTTATATCAACTGTGTCCGTAACTTTCACATTGGAACCCAGATACGTGTTTTCTGACAGTTTGTTTTCTGAGTAAACATTATTTAATTCTCCCGGGCACCCTGGGAGATAGTTTTTTTTTATCACCCCCCTTCTCTCTTCTCATATCTAACCCAAAGTCCTGTGGATTAGATCTTTCTCAAGCTCAGTGAGAATCGCGTTATCGGCTGCTTCAAGTTGTTCAGAGCCTCCTTCCCCAGCGTTGGCTAAATCTGGCCCAAACGGCCATTTACGGTTCTCCAGTCTGGCCTCTCCCTGCTTTCCGTGCGAGTCTTCCACTCCAGGCCCCCTCCAGCCCTCAGACAGACGCCGGTTTTCACTTCCTTGCTTCACACCGTTCCCTCTGGTGGGCTTCTCACGCTCCTCCCATTTCCACGTGCTGACGTCGCTCATCTTTCAAGACTTGGCCCACATGCTACCATTTTCTCAGACAGAAGTGTTTGTCCAGCACTGGCTTTCGCTACTACATTCTTTAGACTTACCAAAGAGTAAGTCTATATACAAGTGACTCTTTCTATTAGCCTGCAAGATCCTAGTTAGGAGACTTTACATCCACCAAAGCACTTGTACAGGTCTCCTACTTAGCCCCTTACTCAGTCTCCGTGGAATGAATAGATTTGCTTCGGGAGCAGATCTGTGCATGTGCCGGAAGTCACTGCGTGAATGGCCACGCCCCAGTCCTCTACCTGGAATGTCACAATGAATGTCTCAACTTAAAGCGGTTATAATCTCAAAACTACGAGCTGTAAGCACCTCCCACGCCTCTCCATGAGCTCTTCCACCATTCGGAATGCCTAACGGGTGGGAAGCATCGTTCTTCTCCGTCCGCTTTACACAACGGGGCATTTCTCTTTTATCGTGACCCCTTCATCATTGTGTAGGGCTGCCGGACTAACTGCTCTTCCCAGACATAGCTTTTTATTTTGAGAGTCAGGGCTTGTTAGTAAAATGTATTCTTAAGACTCATTTTTGTCTCACAACAAAACAGAGTGGAAAGTAGAGAGAGCCCCCCCCACACGCAAGTCTCCTTCACGGTCAACTGCCCACACCAGAGTGGCACATTTGTGAGATGCGCGAACCTTTGTGGGCATGTCGTCTAGACCCAAACTTCATAGTCCCTATTAAGGCTCACACTTGGTGTTGTACAGTCTATGAATCTTGAAAATTGTATAGTGACATGTATCTGCTGTTACACTACCACACAAAATAGTTTCACTGCCCTAAAATCCTCTGTGCTCTGCCTGTTCCTCCCTCCGTCTCCCACTAACTCCTGGCAACCATTAATCTCTGTAGAGTCTCCATTGTTGTGCCTTTTCCAAGATGTCATACACTCGGAACCAGAGAGTGTGGAGCTTTTACACACTGCCTCCTTTCACACAGCCATGTGCATTTAAGATTCCTCTGTGTCTTTTCAAGGCTTGATAGCTCATTTCTTTTTAGTACTGACTACTATTCTCTTGTCTGGAAGTACCACAGTTGATCCGCTCACCTGCTAAAGAGCATCTCTGGTTGCTTTCAAGTTTGGGCAGTTATGAATGAAGCTGATATCAACATGCACATGCAGGTTTTTGTGTGGACATAGTTTTCAGTTCCTCGGAGTAAATACCAGGCAGTGTGAATGTCAGATCCCATGGTGAATGCATGTTCAGTTCTGTAAGAAGCTGACAACCGTCTTCCAAGTTGGCTGTACCATTTTGCATTCACTCCAGCAATGAATTAGAGCTCCCGTTTCTCCCCATCCTCCCAAGCCTTTGATGTTGTCCGTGGTT
>PVKM010005946.1:0-45983 GCA_004027735.1 Carollia perspicillata | reverse complement strand
ACCAAAAAAAAAAAAAAAAAAAGACCCCGCAGAACTCCCTAGCCCTTCTACCATGTGAGAATACATCAAGAAGTCTGCAACCCAGAAGAGAGTGTGCACCCAACCATGATGGCAGCCTGATCTTGGACTTTTAACCCCCAGAAGTGTGAGAAGTAAATTTTTGTTGTTTATGAACCACCTAGTCTGTGGTATCTTGTTATAGCAGCCCAAACAGACTAATACATATGTTTATCTGATGTTTTCTTATAATCAGACTGGGGTTATGGTTTTGAGGAAAAATACCACAGAGGAGACATTTTCTTCTCATCACATTATCATAGGTGCATGCTTTCAACATCACTTGTCACTGGTAATGGGTTCTTGTTGATTTTTAATAGCAGTAAATGCACACTGCTTGTAAAGTAAAAACAAAACAATGGAATGCTTTATATGTTTCACTAAAATGTAACCGTTGAACCTCTTCCAACCTTTAAATTGCTGTTATCTGCTCTAATATAGTACTGCATATCTGACACATAGTATTTACCTGATACTACTTAGTGAATGAATGAATATCTCCATATCTGTCTCCATCCTCACCTGTACCATGAGTCAGGGTCCCTGGGTGGGAAAAAGATGCAGCCTAGATGCTAACCATTTAATTGTCTAGCTACTGTAATCGACCTGGGTTTTAAAGAGTTAATTAAAGATAATTTTGGAGACTGATCATATATTTTCATTTTCCTAAAAGAATGTTCTAAGTTTTCATTTGGTTTTGATATTCAACTGTGGTGTTTTAAAGAGTGTTAATGAAGTGAGAACTAAGCATTTAGGAATGAAGAAATACAGACCTTGGGAAATGGGGAGGTGGTTTAGAATTATTATTGTAAAATTACTTGTTTTCATTGGTCTTTGAGGATTTTCCCTCCTGTGTGGTTTTTTGCCATCTCATTAAAAGAGAAACTCTCAACGACATCATCTTAAAACATCTGCCTGGCCAAGTGGAAAGAGGCAAGCTTTTAAGAGCTGTGGTTTTGTTTTCTCTGTAGCTTGAGTGACTTTTCATGCTTTACCAAAAGCAGTGACTTTTACTTTGCCAACAGACGCAATTGAAAGATGCAAAGTAAAGTCAGTTGTTTAAAAATTCAACTTAATTTTGCAGAACATGCGTTCTCTCAAAGCTAACTTTAAAAGGCCAAAATGACTGCTAGCCTTTGCTGGTGGCACTGATGGCTTGGGGAATACTGAGTGGAAAAGTCGGCCTCTCCTGGCCAAGGCATATGGAAAAGTCATCTGCCACTGTGGAGAGGTGAGAGGACAAGGCTGAACTGAGGAATAAGAGTTTATTTCCTATTCTCTTCTACATTGGTTGTTAATAATTTTAAACTGTACTGGCATTTTTCAAACAATGTAAAGGCTTAAAATCCCTGGAGATAGCGGTGGTTTGTGGGAGTAAGAGTAGGGTGGGTCAGAGAAATCCAGAATTCTAGTGTTGTGTTTTGAGAGTAAACATTCTGAACTAAAAAGAAAGTGCTAAATATCTTCTTTTCCCTATTGAGAATGGATCCAAAATTCAGATGATAAGTCTGTTAGGGAAATAGGAACAATTTCTACCCTTTGCTCCTCTTTGGGTTCAAAAATATTAAGAAAACCATGGGTGACAGAACGGGCTTTTCACCAGGAATCAAATACCCAAAACTCAGGTCAAAATAGAATTTCAAAGATAAAATCCTCAGGACAATTCATATACTACAGCAAAATTGGTGTTTGGGTACTTGGACACTGAATTGCAAAGGAAAGGTTTCTCAAGATAAGCATTTGTGTTTCAAATTTCCCCCACTTGGCTCTTTATGATAACAGCTTTCGTAAATAGCATAGCAGTTGAAACATTTATTATTGGAACAGAAATGCAATTACATGCAGATGTTGTCCTGTGATTCATTGCTTTGTGCTGCACACATTTTAAAGCTGGAGGAAGGACAAGCAGGTCATCAAGTAAATGCTCTAGGCTGAGCTCCACTTACTCTCTTGACTTGAGTTATCTAATCTCTTTTGTGAGTGTTGCCACAATCTAGGCCTCTGTGGCCCTTCTTGGCAGCCTGTTTCATTGTGCAATTACTCCAACTACCGTCAAAAATGTCTTTTCATCCAACATAAAATGTTTGTTACTTAATCCAAATCTGGTTCTTTCTCTAGCATTCCTGTTCCAGGGAATATAAAATAACCACCACATTAATTTTTTTCAAGTTTATCATCATTTTCTACGTTTTGTCAAGGTGGGACTTTTCTTCTTTTTTCCTTTTTTTCTCTCTCACTCTCTCTCTTTTTTTTTTTTTTTTTTGCTTTGCAATGAATGAACCACTGTAATGTCACATAGTGATCAGAGCTATGAAGGTAATAAAATGGGTATACTGCTATGGAACCCACTGGAGGTAGGATGGCTGGTGTCAGTCCTGGTTGTCATGGATGGCCTCCTACTGGATTAGACTTTAGTGTAAATTCTGAAGGTCTAGGGGTTACCAGTGAAGATGCCAGGTGTATTGGTTTCCTGTTGCTGTTGTAACTAATTACCACAAGTTTCATGGCTTAAAATAGCCCAGATTTATTTTCCTACAATTCTCATGGCCAGAAGTCAAACACAGGCCTTGCTGAGCTAAAATCATGGTGTGGACAGGGCTGCATTCCTCTGGAGGCTCTAGAGGGGAATCACTTCCCAGCTTGTAGAGGCTGCCATATTTCCTTGGTTGAAGGTCTCCTTCCATTTTGAAAGCCACCAACATATAGTCAAGTGTCTCACATTGCATCACTCTGATACTGATACTTCTGCCTCCCTCTTCCACATTATAAGGAACTTGCAATGACACTGGGTCAACCTGGATAATACAAGATAATCTTTTTATCTTAAAGTCAGTCTATTAGCCATCTGAATTCCATCTGCAACCTTAATTTCTCATTGCCATTTAAGAAACAACATATTCACAGGTTCCAGGGACTCTGATTTGGACATCTTTGGGAGGCCACTGGTCTGCCTGCCACACTAGGAAGGGTACTTCTTCAAGCAGTGGGAAGGACATGTACCAAAGGTCCTGAGATCTGAACAAGACAGATATGTTGGGGAAACAGAAAGAAGACCATTGTGGTTGGATGTGGTGCCATGAGATTAGTTTGGAGAGACTGGCGGAGGTCAGATTATGGAGAGTTCTGTGGCCATGGTATGAAACCAGATGGTATTCTAATTATAGGAGAATACCACTACAGGTTTTAAGCAGGGAAGTGGCATGCTCTAGTGTATATTTTTAAAAGATGGTTTTGGCCTGTCTTTTATGCATTTAGAATTAAGGAGTAAGTGTAAGAAAGATTATATGATGGTGGGAGAAAGCAAGGTACAGGATAGTTAACAAGATTATGTGCTTCCTTGAGAGTTGTTAAACCTTTGAGGCATCTGGAAAAGATTACTTCTGGCATTTCAAAGGTGTGTTAACCTAGATGCACAAGAATAATGGGCAGGGCTGGCTTAAACCTTTCACTAAAGAAGTTATAGGCCTGGGGTGTGACTACCTACCGTGGCCTGCCCTGTTAGGAGTTTATGATCAGATCACCCTGTGAGGTTACGTTTGGTCACTGATCTTGTACATAGTCCCTTTTTTGTCCACAGAGGGGTATGAGGACACAAGGGGGAGGGAAGAAGAGATGGAGTATAGAGTGCTAGGCTTTCCTTGAGGCACCCAAAAAGACACACCACAAGACTTTCATTGTATTCCATATGGGCCCTTCATTCTCCCAGTTCCTATGCACTTCATGCTTATCATGGCCTGGAATTGTAAATCCAAGGAACCTGGGTCCTATTTCCTTCATCACCAGTAGCTTGTTAACATTAGGCAATGGACCTAACCTCTCTTTGTCTCCATCTTCACCTACGTTTAATAAGAACAACATTTGCTTCGTTAACTTCAACTACTTATGAAGAACTTGGGGAAAAGTTAAGTGTATGTGTATATGTTCTGCTTTGCAAATTTTTGTTCCCTTTAATGTCATCATTATAATCCTTCTCTAGGTTTTATTATATCTTTTCATCATTAATGTTTTTGTACCAGAAAGACAATACAACTGATAAATACTTGAAAAATTAGGAAGACAAATTATATGCTGGATTTTATGACATTTTCAAGACTTACATATTCTAATTGTTTTTTAATATTTAGTAAGGAGGCTGGTATAGTAACATTTTTTGGCTAATGTAATTTGTTTTACCAGTTTCTTAACTAGCACCTATATGGAAAACACTATTTTTTTAAAGATTTTATTTATTTATTTATGGGGAGAGGGGAAGGGAGGGAGAAAAAGAGGGAGAGAAACATGAACGTGTGGTTGCTTCTTACATACCCCCTACTGGGGACCTAGCCTGCAGCCCAGACATGTGCCCTGACTGGGAATTGAACCAGTGACCTTTTGGTTCACAGGCCTGTGCTCAATCCACTGAGCCACACCAGTCAGGGCTGGAAAACACTATTAAAGGATATTGAACAATAGGAAAATGGCCAAAATAGGGTGCTTCTGGCCTTTGAGGCACTTGCAGTTGATGTGAGGTACCTTGTCATTCTGGGACACATAATGAAGAGAACAAGGGTATGCAAAGTATAGCCCAAGGTTGGCTGCCTGGTTTTGTAAATAAAGTTTAACTGGAACATGGCCGTATCCATTCATTTACATATTCTCGGTGACTGTTGTGGACCAGAACAGCAGAGTAGTTGCAACAAAAAGGCTTATGGCTAGCAAAGTCAAAAATATTTAGTATTTAACCCTTCGCACAAAACGTTTGCTGACTCCTGACCTAGAGCAGTTAGTCTTTTGGAAATGTATGTTTTTGTTTCTGAATTGGCTCTGATTTCTTATTTCTTATAATGTGGATTCCCTGTGAAGCAGTACCCTGAAAATGTCCATTTTCCAATAAGCATTGGAAATGCTTGGCTAATACCACCCTACTAAAGGCTTTACAAGTAAAAGTGCTAAGCTGCCAGTATATATTTAACTTACAGATTAATATTAGCTCAAGATAATTTTTCTACCATGTACTTTGTAGATCTTTCATTCCAATTCTTTATTTATCACTATGAACACAAGCTTCTTTCTTAATGTCATTTCCCCCCTACTCTTCAAGGTTATTTTGAATTATAATACAATTTTCTGAAGTGTTAGCTATCCAATTTTGCACCATCTGCAAATTAAATCAACTTGTCTTTTATTTCATCACTCAAGTAACTGATAGAAATATTAAGACAAGCCTGCCTCAGGATATCTTTTTAAAATTTCACCTTCCCTCAAGGTCCACCCAGAACCACTTATAATCTTTGAATCTACCTTTAAGTTCCCACTCTTATAGAAATTGGATCTAACCAGTAATTTCCAAACTTATAATCCCAGCCATTATGCCAGAAGAGGTATTGAATATGCCTACTGAATTGATCCTTTCCTCCAGCCAAATGATTTGCCATATCGGTCATGTGTTCATTTGTCATGTATTCTAGTTCTCCCTCTTTCTTTGAAGTTAAGGGGGTCAAAGGACAAGCTCTAGGCGATGAAAAGTAAGCAAAGTTTAAGTATCCCTTATGGAGTGAAGTTTCGAAAGGCAGTGCACAATTCACCAAGTTTCTGTTTCCTGTCTGAGCAACCATGGAAGTATGTGTTGAAAGGAACCTTCATCAGCCCAGGTTCTTGAGTGGCTATGAATAAGAGAGTCATACCTGTTGATCTGTGTGAATATGCAGCATGAATGAGAAATACACTTTTGTTATAAGCCACTAAAATCTTGGGGTTACTTGTTACCAGAGCATAACCTCACTCATCCTGCCTGATACAGCTATTAAGCACCATTACATTTTTCTAGAAAGCTCAATTAAAACTAGGGACCATTCTCTGGTATATTCTTTTCTGTGTGTATCCTTCATAGGTCCTTAACCTATAGTACATACCAATTAAATGTTTAATGCATGGAAGCGAGTTAATAATAGATCAGTAGATAGATAACTGGCTATAATACCTAGGAATCTTGCTCATGTTTTTTTCATTAGTCTTTTATATAAAGAGTTAGTGAATTTTGGACATTAACTGCTTATCAGATATATTGGCAAATATGTTCCCCCATTCTGTGGGTTATCTTTTTATTTTGTTGATGTTTTCTTTTTCTGTGCAAAAACTTTTTAGTTTGATATAGTTCCATTTGTTTATTTTTTCTTTTGTTTCCATTGCCTGGAGAGGTAAATATGATAAAATATTGCTATGAGCTATGTCCAAGATTTTTCTGTCTATGTTTTCTTCTAGGATTTTTATGGTTTTAGGTCTAACATTTAAGTCGTTAATCCTTTTTGAATTTATTCTTGTGTGCAGTGTAAGAGGGTAATCTCGTTTCTTTTTCTTTTTTTGCACATATCTGTCCAATTTTTCCCAACACCATTTATTGATAAACTATCTTTAGCCCATTGTATGTGCTCAAAACTCACCACTGAAAAAACAAACAACCCAATTAAAAAATAGGCAAAGGACCTGAATAGATACTTCTCCAAAGAAGACAGACAGA
This sequence comes from Carollia perspicillata, assembly GCA_004027735.1. Taxonomy (NCBI): domain Eukaryota; kingdom Metazoa; phylum Chordata; class Mammalia; order Chiroptera; family Phyllostomidae; genus Carollia; species Carollia perspicillata. The sequence goes on along the minus strand of PVKM010005946.1, from coordinate 39,430 downwards.
TGGCCAATAGATATATGAAAAGATGCTCAATGTCACTAATCATAAGAGAAATAAAAATTAAAATCATGATAAGATATCATCTCACACCTATCAGAATGGCTATCATTAATAAATCAACAAACAAGTGCTGGCGAGGTTGTGGAGAAAAGGGGAACACTTTCGTACCATTGGTGGGAATACAGATTGATGCAGCCACTGTGGAAGGCAGTATGGAGATACCTCAAAAAATTAAAAATGAATCTGCCTTTTGACCTAGTGATCCCACTTCTGGGAACATATTCAAAGGAACCCAAAACACTAATTCAAAAGAAAATAAGCACCCCTATGTTCATTGCAGCATTATTTACAATCACCAAGATATGGAAGCAGCCCAAGTGTCTATCAATAGATGAGTAGATAAAACTATGGGACAATTACACAATGGAATACTACTTGGCCATAAAAAAAAAAAAAAACAAGAAATATTTACCCTTTGGAACAGATTGGATGGACCTGGAGAACATTATGCTAAATTAAATAAGCCAGTCAGAGAAAGACAAATACCATATGATTTCACTCATATGTGGAATCTAATGAACAAACTGAACTAACAAGCAAAATAGAGACAGACTTATAGATAGAGAACAGATGACAACTAGTGAGGAGAGGGGGAGATTAGGGGGTAGAGGGATTGAGCAAAAAAGGAAAAACGACTCATGGACATGGACAACAGTGTGGTGATTGCTGGGGGCAGGGGTAAAGATTACTAAGTGGTAATGGGAAAATACAATAAAAATAATGAAAAATAAATTTAAATTTAAACAAAAGTTAATGGTAAAAATAACTCCATGAACATCTAGCTTTCTGAGTATCTTCAAGATGCTTTTCAATTAAATGTGCTCATCCTCTTCAGTTGTTAAAGAACATTGTCATGATATCACACAGGCATCAAGTTTTATCTTTTTCTAGTATTTACTTTATTTGGCTCAGCCCAGGTTAACACAGTCTAATCATGGTGAGGCCGGCCTCTGGACAGTGAGAGTAACTGCACTTACTACAGTGGGAGCACTAGCTTGGACATCTATCCATTAATATTTCTTCATTAACATGGAACTTAAATTAAACATTCTTGTATTATGAGAAATTTGGAGCAACATTAGTTTCACATTCCTTAATATAGATGTGCATGGTTATTCCTGTAAAGTTGTTAGCTTGGGGGAGGGAGGATATGCCTAACTTGCTACTGGCTGTATTCCTAGGACCTAGCAAAATGCCTGCATCATAAAAAGCACCAATAAATATATGTAGCATGATTTTTTTAGAGAGGGGGAAGGGAGGGAAAAAGAGAAGGAGAGAAACATCAATGTAAGAGAGAGACATCAATTGGTTGCCTCCTATACACACCCTGCTAGAAAGATTTTTTAAAATATCATTAGGAACTATTGTTAATCCATGAGATTTACAGCAATTTTTAATGTCCATTTCGGAGGTGAGGCTCAGAAATATAAAGTAATTTACCCAGGATCATACAACTAAGAGATAGAACCAAATAGAAGCATCTTCTGACTCTATGGCATTTGCTCTTTCATGAATAGAGTGGTATATCCAGGATGCAGTAAAAATAGCAAGCATTCTGGAATCAGATGGACCAAGATTTGAATTATAGCTCAACTACTCATTAGTTATATGTCATTGGGAATTTCTAAAATCTTTCCTCTGATGTTTTCTTTAAACCACAATGATATTTTCTCCCCTTCAAGTAAGTCTTGTATTTTATTTAGTTTCCCAAAAGTGCTATTTTTTTGACACGGTATAATTATTCAGCTGTAAGTACTCTCTCATTGGGGTCCTCTATGGTTAGGTTGAATTCATGCTGCTTCAGTGATCCAGTCTTTCCCAAACCATTTCTTGAGACTCCCAAAATGGATTTAGCAGAGGGTCGTATTTCCTCTTTGAAATATGCTACTTAGAGATCCAAACTTCATTTTGACCTTCCAATTCAATAATTATAGCCCAAGATATTCCATGTTTAAAGCCTAAATGATTGTTTGCTTAAAATTGTAAGAACAAATTTGGAGGCCAGATTAAGGCACTTAAAGGTTTAGCCTGCCTTGGGAAAAAATGCATTCTTTGTCTTGCATCAACATGTTAATAAAGTCTAAAGTTCCTGCGTAAACAGAACTTGCTTCAGTGGCAATTGTGAGAACATAAATGGTGCAGGATCATAAATGAACTGTATCAGGGAAAGCCATTTACCTACCATGGTAGAGTTTTTATTTAAGATTAATGAAAACCCAATAAGTATAAAACACTAATATTCCTTCTAATAGGGGAGTCAAGATGAGTCTTAACTCCATACAATAAACGCATGTAACTGTGAACAGAAAAATGTGTGCAATATTTGCCAAGTTATATTTTCATAATATTTTACAACCCAAATTCATATTCAATAAAAATATACTTCCTATCTCATTTTATGATCTTTCTGGAGCCATTTAAAGGCAGTCATTTTAGTAGTAAGTTATGACTTTATAAAGAGTATTTAATCAGTCACTGTATTACATTTAAACTCTCCGGACATATGATTATTAAAAATTATATTTGAACATGGAAAACTGCCATTTTAATGTTCTTCTGCCTCTCCCAGGTGACTCTATTTTTGGAAATTCTGTTGGCGTTAAATTGTAGAAGATCTGGGACCTTGGATGTCCCATAGATTGATCATGATCTTTGCAAGTCAATTCTGTTATCACGGAAAGGAAATAGTAACACACACTTCATAGCATTCTTGTTGTAATATAAAAAGAAATTGTAGGATAAAAATCTTTGCCCAATGTAAAATGCTATTCAAAGATTAGTTAACCTTCTTGACAGTTCAATTTGTGCAATTTACTGCTCTTAACAGAAACTCTGTGTGATTGGTTTGTGCTGGCTTAGGTAGTGTGTAAACATTCCTTCTCTCCCCTTTCCCTAGCAGAGACCTAAAATACAGCACTGAGCTATTTTTACTAAGATTGTCACTGCTCAAGGGGCAGTCACCAAGTGGATGAAATAGGAACAAATGATTCGTTTTAAAGTAGGTCTTATTTAGCAGGCGATCTTCACTTCTGACACTCAGGTATTGAAAAGTCTTGAGTCTTTACTTTATAGTAACACTTCAGTGGAATTGGTTACAATTAAAAAGTTATTTTACTAGTGGTAGATAAATATAGGAAGAAAGAGCCAATTATTGGACAATTGATAGAAGTTACATCCTTAAATTTAAAAACTATATTTTGAACCTAGAGTTAGGCCTTCCCCAGAGTTCTTTTAAATTTTTTTCTTACCTTATTAAGTCCAGGAAGTTGTTTAAAAAATTTTACATATAATTATGCAAATTCACAAGTCTTAGATTTCTTTCCTGAAACACTTCAGTATGTGGTCTCAGGAGGATTATTATAGGGAATAAATACATGCCATTATGTGTCATTCTCCTCGTCAAAGAATACAGTAGCAATTACTGCATTGTAAAGGGAGTAGACTCAAAATGATCACATTGCATTATCTACTAAAGGCCTGAGAAAGTTGAATAAGCATTTATTACTATGTTCAAATAAAGCATTTGAACCTCATTTGTTAGAGGTTGTTCACATTCTCTTCCTATCACATGTTCTATTCACTTCTTTAAAAATAATTTCAAGACAATTTACCCTAGTTTTCAAAACATAAAAGACAAATGATAACATCCTATACTTTGGTTTTTCTCCCTACAATGCCTTCAGATAATATAAGGTTGGTCATAGCTCATGATATAAATACTAGCCGTTGACTCCCAGTTACACTAGAAGGGCCAATTTTACAGACTGCCAGGATAAAGATGATTTTAATTAAATCGCACAAATCCCTTTGTACTGCGACCAAACCCTACGCGAGCTGACTGACTCTGAGCCATTCTGGCATGTGTAGAGTTAACCAGGTTACTGGATTCCTAGTTAACTTCTTTCACCAGGAATGCAATTCATGTTTACCTATATAAGGAAACCTGTTCGGCTGACCTGAGTTTGGCGGATTTTTGCGCTGACTGGGAGGCGTGTAAGCACACAGCCTGGAGAGGGGGAGTGATTCCGAGCTGGACAGAGCAAGCTTCCTGAACGCCTCAGCCATTCAGCTGATCCGAGGCAGCCTGCTTGGAGGACCTACAGGTTTGCCTTTTCCAGATCACAGTGAGGAACAAAAACCCCGTCCTGGGAAAAATGGGGAAGCTGGTGAGTCTTACCGATCTCTCTCTGCTTGCTTCTGCTAAGTGGCAGCCTCACTGCTCTCACCCAGGAAGCAAAGGGAGAGGCTTAGCTCAGCCTCTCACCCCACAGCGCCTTCCTGAACAAACACAATGCTTTGCAAATGCCTCCAGACAACTTTTCCTGCCTGTTTTGTATACCAGGAATCCACAGAGGGAATGATTTTAGCACTGCAGACATTCCACAGAGTGTTTTTACTCAGCAAGAGTTTCCAGACCATCACGATGAGCAAACTTTCTCATCTTTGTTGCACTCTGAAACACTGGAAATGAGCCTTAGGGTGCTTTGTGAGAAGGCTGAGTCCCAAAGGAAGTAATAGTAAATCTAAGTGGGGTTCTTACAACCACAGGCAGTGTGATATTCTGCAGAAGTGCAATTTGTCACTAAAAAGGCAGTCTGAAGGTATCGTTTTTCATTCATGCAGCAGCAAAATCCTTGCATCCCGCACATATAATAAAGGACACCTTCTGAGACACTGAGGGAAAAAAAAAGCTGAGCTGGGCTCTTTGTTCTAGACAATGTAAAGAAGCTTACTCTTGCATTTTGACAAGTAGTGTATGTCTATATATAAGGCGAGAACGGTGCATGAAGGCTTTATGTCAAAGGCATTGCAGTCTATTGATTTAAAATTTGTCTATATTCTATATGTACACAAAGATCCCAAGATAAATGTAATTAAACATAGAAATGTGAAAGGGTTTAACAGATTTGCAGCAGAACTTTAGCTATACTTAGGAACAGGCAATTATGAGACAACTGAAAAAGAAGAAAAAACTATTCCAGCTGAGTTCTAGGACACAGATAGAACTTTTGATGAGAATCTTTTTTGAAAAATAATATAGCTGTCCAAAGTGATTTGGGAATCAGGGACAAAATTGTATTTTTTATTTTTTTATGGCAAGGTGATTTCTTAATTGAGTTAGCTTGAATAAACATTTTGAATATTTGATGGCTCATCTATCAAAGCAATGCTGTTCTCTGTCACACACAGTGACCAATCCTCGGAGTTTAAGGAGCAAGATTGTGGTACTGATCACAGCAAGTGACATGAGGAACTATTTTTGAATTTCTCATATTAAGAAATTAATTGCTTAAACTAATTTCAAGAAAAGCAATCAGTGCAAACAAGCAGATTTGAGAGAATGAGTAGTTTAAAAATTGTAGTCGTAGTCCATTCCCTAGTGCGGCTACTGATCGAATACAGGGAATGGCAACTGCTTATTCATAAAAACAAAAGCTGTGGCCAGGTTTATTGCAGGCTGTTGACTTGAAAAAGTGTAATGATTCATAGTAACTCAGTTGAAGTGAGAGCTGCTCACCTCTGTGAGAATGAAACCTAGAAAAGCAGTGCATGTGATGTACTAGACATTTTTCTAAATAAAATTCCTAGTAGCACAAAAGCAGCCTAACCAAGGTTTCTCAAGTATTTTAAAGCTTGTTATCTCATAGGTGCCAATCAGAAACACAGAAGTTTTGATATTGTGTTGCTTTCAGTGGGAATCAGCAACCCAGGAGACACAAAACACTATTTTAAAATATACGCTTAATAACAGATGTTTATACTGGGTTGTCTCACCCTGCCGTTGAGATGGCCCCAAGCCAAATCAACTAGTGCGTCTGCCGTTTTTCCTGTGAGTTGATATGTACACAGTTATTATACACTAATTACATCAACAGCCAGGGGAATATATAACCAGAAAGACAGATAAGTCTCCTGGGGCGGATAGGCCCATGGTGAGGGCGTAAGCACGGGGTTTTTGAATCCCATGTTTAGAGTTCTCCTTGCCAATGGCATATGAATTACTGTAGATGACTGTAGTTCCAGCTCCAGAATCCACTTATCCTTGGCTCCTCAGCAGCTCATTTGGGGGCAATAATAGTGATTATTGTATTTAACGCTTTGGCATTAATAAAGTTCCAGGAGGATTTCTTCTCAAAGATTAAAGTTATTTCAGTGTCTGAACTAATCCTCCAATGAAAGGCAGTTAGGACGTGGTATTATATTAACCCTTGCAAGTCACTGGTTCTGAGCGCTTGCATGGAGGATTTAATGATTCTGAAGCTACTTACACCTGTGAGATGTTAATGACGTGTCTGGGTTAAAGGAGATTAAAAAATACTGGAGAAAAGCAAAGAGAAACCAGTTTTCTCAGAGACTTAATATGTTGTGCATGCACTAGTAGTATGTGTTGTGACTATCCACAGAAGTGTAGCATGTGAAGTATACTTTGCTGCAAACTCACCTGATGGCTGATCATCCGGAGGAATGTTCTTTAAGACAAAGCTTTCCAACAGATGGGCCGCAGAGCCCTGGCAAAGGAGGAATAGGTTACAGACATGCCCAGATGTCGATGCCTCTTGGCATCTAGGCCACCAAACTCTGCTTGGGCTGGGTTACCCTCGCAAAGTTTCTCTCTGCACTGCAGAGCTTCCCCGATTGGCCCCATTCTATCATACAGATAGGATCAATTTCTATCTGTCATGATGTGTGAAAGCTAAGACACTGTCTCTGACAACCCAGGCCCTGAATACAGACCATGCAAGTCAAAATTTTGCTACACTGTGTTAACCTGGGTCTTAGGGCTCATTGCGAGAAATAATATACTAACTTGTATTGTCTTTCATGCTCTTGTGGGGATACCAAGGCCCTCTGTAGGTCTTCTAGTTTGACCTTTTTATTCCATAAAAAAATTAAAAAGGTGTGTGTGTGGTGATGTGTTGTATTCTTAAAGATCTCCTGAAAAGCTGATGGAAAAGTGTTTTTTCTTGGGATCTTTTCTAGCATTAAGTTATTATTTATACTTCCCTTTCTCAAACTGCTATCAGGGCTTACTTGGCTGGGATTCTCCCACCACCAGTGTGGCCTAGTCCAGAGGCAATGACATAAAAGGACCTGGTTTCAAAAGTTATTTATTAAGTGTAAATTCTTTCCTTGGACACAGTACCAAATTTGTACATGGCATTCCTATCCCTGGTGAACTTTCTCTGGCTTTCTCTGCCTACCATTTGACATCAATTACCTTTTCAAAAACATTTTGCGTTATTAATTCCTGTTACATTCATTCAGCAAATATTTATTGAGTGCCTTTTGAAGTCTTATGCTAAGTACTCTGGAGAAAAAGTGGATATATAAGAGACAGATGAATTTAAACCAAATCTTCATGCAACCCATAGCATTCCTGCAAAGAGAAATATCATTATTTGAATGGTGTGTGGCATATGAAGTATAGTTTGCTACAAACTTTCTCAACCACTCACTTTTTGGCTGATCATTATTGGGAGCTTAAGTCAGAGCTTACCAACTGGTGGGCATAAAGCAGCTAACACACAGGTCAAGAGGTTTATTCTTTCAGTGACCAGAGAGTGGATTTCCATGTCAGAACACATCAGGCAGATGCCAATAAATGTGGTATATGTACAGATTGTCTATAAATGACAGAGAGCTGGATGATGCCTCTTTACATTTTGTTAATGTAGTTTTCAAGACCACACTTTCTTGGGTTGTCAGGGGTTCCAAGACAACACATGAAGAATAGATATTCCCAGAGTACTCAGTAACTCAAGAGCTTTTTAAAAAAGATTGTTTATTTATTTGAGAATGAGGAAGGGAGGGAGGAAGAGGGAGAGAAACATCGGTGTGAGAGAGAAACATCGATCGGTTGCCTCTTGTGCATGTCCCATATGGGGACTGAACACGCAAATTAAGCATGTGCCCTGACTGGGAATTGAACCAGTGACCTTTTCAGTTTTAGGGAGATGCTGCAACCAACTGAGCTACTCCGGTCAGGGATTGTACTCACTTTTAACCACTGGAAATGATTAAGGTACAAGTTCCAATGACAATGCTTATGAAGCAGACAAGAAAAGCTGCTGTTACTTTTCAGGTTGTATATATAAGGCTCAGAGTTAGGGACCATGAATTAATAACTGATGTGCACCAATAGGATTTTCCAAGTATCTAGGGCATTGGCAAAACCAATTTAAATTATATTTATATTTGAAGAAAGGTAGCTGGCAAGGTGATAAGCAGGGGTAGGACATCTAGTTAAATGTAAAAGTACATTTCCATTCTTTAATTAATCGTTTGCAATCACATATAAGGGAATCTTCTGTGAGTGAACCTTTCAAATAAATTGAGTTGCTTTATATATTATTGCCAAGGATTCAGTTAATTTTATTGTTTGTTTAAAAGGAAAATAAAAATGGAGGGGGTGGAAATGGGAGGGAGGTGGGGAACACTGGGGGGTAGACTGGGATGGGAGTGAAAGACAGAAAACTGTACTTGAACAGCAATTAAAATTTTTTTAAAAAAGGAAAATAAAAATGGATCACAGTGCTTCATGCAATATAGCATTCTCGGATATGCTTGGTACTTAATAGTTGTATCTGCATAATGAATGGCTCTAAATGGTATATGTGCTCACTCTCTTGTGAGTTGCTCTTCACTTGTCTAAACTTGAGACAGAAATGAAATTAAGCAGAACCTCCTTGATTTGACAGTTTGAGTTTTAACACGTGACAGACATGGAATTTTGGTCAAACAGCCTGAGCCAGGAAATTCTGCATTAGTTACAGGTATTGTTCTGCAACAGAGGCCTTGGTAGTTAAACCCCAATTATTTCCCCCCTCCCTGAGTATCTAATTGTACAGTTATTTAGATCTGTACTAACATACTCATCATGTATTGCCTTGGGGAACAAAACAGTATATAAACTACTAAAGAATGGATAACAAGTTTACTCCAACTGATATACTTGGCTTAAAGCTAAGAAACAAAAGAATCACAGTTTTTCGCAAGTTTCTTCCAAAGCAGTGGATGGTGTGTTTAGCCAAGTCATCTTAAACTTCTCTAGGATTCAATTTCCTCATCTAGCAATAGAGACATAAATACACAATTCATTGGACCGTTATGAGTATTGAAAATGGTCATGTCTGTGAAAGCACCTAGCACAATGCTGGGCATGAGGTCAATCACTAAGTATTAGCTGGATTGAAATGGGCGAGAATGGATTAGGCATCTTGAACAAACAATTAAGAGTTTGGAATAGAATTAGACACACGCTAATGGCCCATATGTAATTTTGCCCACTCAGTGATTTAAAAACTTGCTTTCCATGAACCATGATGTTGTTTCTAATGTCTTGTAGCAGGTCCTCTTTGTTTATTTTTGTTACCTGTTTGTCCCTTGTAGGGCTTTGTGTTTGAGACCCTTGTTCCAAAGGGTTCTTCCTTCTCTAAAAATATCTGTTATTTCAAACAAAAGTTTTCCCTTTTAAGGTATTTTTCTAAAACACATGTTTTATAAACAAAATAAAAATACTCATTTTGTACTTATTAATTTCACAGCTTTAAAGCATTCTGGCTTCAGTTCATAATAATGGTTTTCAGGGGTCTTGAGGATGGACCTCTCTAAGGATGTTATGTCTTCCAAGGTTTCCCTCGGATCCCACTCTCTTTGTCTTACTTCCCAACCGCAACATCCCAATACCCCAGTGGAATGTAACATTTAATTTGATGTGGCTCCTATAATGTGGAGAGAGTGTATTCTGTGGACTCATGTGCCCCAATAGAGGTCAATCCTGGCTAAGACAAGTAGGAAGCATATGGTGTCAGTGTGATGAAGAGGCAGGGCAGCTGTCATAGTCAGCTGAGGATGCTGTAACAAAATACCATAGACTGAGTAGCTTAAATACTAGACATTTTTTTCTTACAGTTCTGGATGCTGTGGAGTTCAAGATCAAGTTGTGGACATATTCAGTGTCTGGTGAGAGCTCTCTGCCTGGCTGGCAGATAGCCACCTTCTTACTGTTTCCACACATGGTAGAGAGACAGCCAGCTCTCTCTCTTCCTCTTTTAATAAAGGTGTTAATCCCATCATGGTGGCCCCACCCTCATGACCTCAACTAACCCTAACTACCTCCCAAAGGCCCCAACTCCAAGTGCCTCGCATTGGGAGGTTAGGGCTTCAACATAGGAAGTTAAAGGAGGGGTGGAGGACACAGTTTAGTTCAGAGCAGTGGCTTTATCAAAATGTAGATCAAGTGACTATTTCTGACTTATTTTCAATGAAGTTAGAGTCAACACTAAGAAAAAAATTCTTTCAATTACAATTAGACTATAAGCGTGTTTTCTTAGGATTTAAATATGCTATATTTATTGAAAAAATTCTTTTAGAATTATTTAGACCATTTTTAAAAATCATGTATTCCTCTTCTATATACAGAAAATGGACATTATAGGTAAGATAAACTTTTTAAAACTTCAGCTTTTCTAAATCACTTTTCAGTTAGAGTTTCATGCATGTATTTTTCTATACCATGCCACCATACTTTTTGACAAAATACAGCATTACTTTTTTCATTTTTTATTGTTGTTCAAATACAGTTGTCTCCATTTTTCTACCCCACTTTCCCCCACCCCACCCACCCTTCCTCCCACCCTCCCACCCTCCATCTTTCCCCTCTTTGGCTTTGTCCATGGATCTTTTATATAAGTTTCTTGACTATCCTTTCCCTTCTTTTCCCTGTTATCTCCCTCCCCACTCCCATCTGGTGGTTACTGTCAGTTTGTTCTTTATTTCCAAGTCTCTGATTGTATTTTGCTTGCTTGTTTGTTTTGTTGACTAGGTTCCACTTATAAGTGAGATCATATGGTATTTGTCTTTTACCACCTGGCTTACTTCACTTAGCATAACAGTCTCCAGTTCTACCCACACTGTTGCAAAGGGTAGAAGCTCCTTTCTTTCTCCTGCATAGTATTCCATTGTGTAAGTGTACTATAGTTTTTTGACCCACTCATTTACTGGTGGGCACCTAGGTTGCTTCCAACACTTGGCTATTGTAAATTGTACTGCTATGAACATTGAGGTGCATAGGTTCTTTTGAATTAGTCTTTCAGGATTTTTAGGGTATAATCCCAGCAGTAGAATTGCTGGGTCAAAGGGTAGTTCCATTTTTAATTTTTTTTAGGAAATTCCATACTATTTTCCACAGTGGCTGTGCCTATCTGCCTTCCCACCAAGAGTGTACTAGGGTTCCCTTTTCTCCACATCCTCTCCAGCACTTGTTGTTTGTTGATTTGTTTATGATGGCCACTCTGACCAGTGTGAGGTGGTATCTCCTTGTGGTTTTAATTTGCATCTCTCTGATAGCTAGTGATGCTGAGCATCCTTTCACACGTCTCTGGGCCCTCTGAATGTCTTTGGAGAAGTGTCTGTTCAGGCCCTTTGCCCATTTTTTAATTGGATTGTTTTTCTTTCTGGAGTGGAGTTGTGTGAGTTCTTTATATATTTTGGGGATCAAATCTTTGTCTGAGATATCATTGGCAAATAAATCTTCCCATACAGTTGGTTCTCTTTTCATTTTGCTGATGTTTTCTTTAGCTGTGCAGAATCTTTTTATTTTAATGAAATCCCAAGTCTCTATGGTCAGTTAATATTCAACAGAGAAGTCAGAAGCTTAAAATGGAGTAAAAATAGCCTCTTCAACAAATGGTGTTGGGAGATCTGAACAGCTACATACAAAAAGTTGAAACTCAACCACCAACTTACACCATACACAAAAATAAATTCAAGATGCGTAAAAGACTTAAATATAAGTCATGATACCATAAAAGTCCTAGAGGAGAACATAGGCAGGAAAATCTCAGATATTCCATGCAGCAATATTTTCAACAATATGTCTCCTAGAACAAGGGACATGAAGGAGAGAATAAACAAATGGGACTACAGCATTACTTTTAAAAGAGTTTCTGTACTGTCTCTGAGTTTCAACCAAAAGGTAACAACAAAAACTGTATTTCTTTCTTTAATGGTCCTACCTGGGAATGCAATTGTCCACTTGTACCCCCAGGAATAGCCACCAAGTTACTGAACTTGTTAGTGACCTAATTTTTAACCTGTTTAGCATGTCCACACATTTATTAAGGGCCATATGTTTGTTGTGTTTCTCAGATCTAATGGGTATCTGTCCAGACAACCTTCCTCCATTCCCACCTGAGCCCTGAGAGGACCTCCCTCTGGCCTGGAGGAAATGCTCCTCCTTTCCATTTCTTTGAGAGGTTTTTCCTAATGGGTGGGGCTTGTTTCAAATAATGCCTAGAACTCAATGAAGTGAGAACAATATAAACTTTCATGACTGAGAAGGGCAGGTAGGTCTTGACAGTATATATTATACCATGATTGCAGCCTGAGCAACAAATGTAGGATAAATCCAATACCAGCTATATTAAACTGGAAAGAATTTCCCCTGAGAACTCATGGAATAAAGTGTATCTCTCCCATTTAGATGATGCCTAAAATCTCAGTATTGGATAGTGCCATCATTGTCTTTTAAAGTATCAGGAGTGTTCTAATAGAAACTAAAGACTCTAGAGACAGTGACATCTGTAGCTGCCATATGTACTGCTTTGGCATGGATTTCTTTTCAGTTAAGACTGTGTAAGAAAACAAAATCCTGTGAAGCATGAGAGAGGGGGTAGAATAAGGATGGAGATACAGGAACGGAGAGAGGACAGGAAAAGAGAAAGACAAAAAGGAGAAACTCAACATTCATTCACAATATTTATCAAATTCCTGCTGTGAACCAAGCATCACCCTACATGTCAAGGCTGAAGTGGAACCTGCACTCAAATATTAACAGTCTAGTGTAGGAGACAAACATTGAATGAAAAGTGTAAAGTATAACTATATGTAAGTCATGAGATTTAGCTAATTGTTGGGGGGAGGGGAGGAAATCAGAGAAAACTTTCCCAAGAAAGAGATGCTTAAAATGAGAGCTACAAAAGAATGTGAGTCAGTATGTTTGGAGGAATAGGAAATGGCAAGACTGTATTATGGAGTTTTCAACAAGAAATGACATTTGTCTTTTGGAAAGGCAACATTGACAGCAACCTGGAGAAGAGATCAGAGGGGTGTCTGATCTATTTAGGGGTGACCCAGACAGGAGACTAGGAGAGGAGTCCAGGGAAAGATGATGTTTACTTAAAGTGATATCATGGTGGTAAAGATGAGGAGAAGTGGATGGATTGCAGTTATATTTCAGAAGTGAAATAGACAGGAGCAGGTGATGAATGGGACATGGGCAGTGGTGAGGTACCTGGAAGTGTCAAGGCAGACTCCCAGGAGTGTGATTCACCTAACTAGAGGGATAGTGGTGTTGATTAATGATGTAGGGAACAACGAAAGTAGACCTGGTTTGGGAATTAAGAGAGGAATTCTTTGTAGCCTGATGGAATGGAAAATGCACAAATTTTGAGCCTGAAAGTCTTGGTGTGGCTTCAAGTCTTAGGTCACTCATTTACTGGCTGTGTGATGCTCAGTTTCTCTGACTCTCAGTTTTCCATCTTTAAAAATGAGACCTAGTAGTCTCCTTTTTAGGTAGATAGTCTTATGAGTTAGGTAGTCTCATGAGCTCAGGTAGATAAACATTTACCTGAAAAGGTTGTTCAGACAATCAAACTAACTTCATATATGGTTAAAGGTCCTACACACAAGTTATTATTATTACTCCACAAATTCACTAGCAGTGAAGCCTGGAAGAAGAATAGCTGCTTTCGATAACTTCCTGGGGTGTGGGGTGGTGCATGAGAGTCTTGACAGCTGAGATCTCAACACTCTGTAAGTTTACTGAAGTGAAGTTTTCTCCTTGTTGATAATGCACAGGGCAGCTATTAACTTCAGTTGTCTGGTGAATTCCTTCTATTTCATTCCAACCTCCTCTCCTCCTCTCCCTCAACCTGAATTAAGGATTCCCATATAAGAATAAGCTACATTGCTTTCCTCATTTGAGATCCCTTATCACTTGTAAGAGGACTATAGGATTTAAGAAAATGTAACCTGAGCATTTGCACTTAACAGATGAGCACACTTGATTAACTTCACACTCCCTGTAGGCTTTAGGTGAAGGTTTTACCATTCTATTTTTCTAGCATCAATTTAGCGAGAATTTTATATGACGTGTGATACCACTGCCCTTGAGTGACCTCAGCAAATTCCTTTCTGGCTTCCAAATATTCTGTCATTAAAGGGAGCCATTAGGCAGTGAAAACTGCAGCCATAGGGTTAGGAAAAAGTTGGCATAGGCAGGCGGGTGGGAACAGAGGCTTAAAGCTGGTGGAATGCAGGTATTAGCTTCCCTGTCTGCAGGGGTTCTGACATTGTAGAGTCCAGGTCACTATCAAAAGTCTCCCGTTGCCTTCTTCTACTTCTTTTTCTTTGTTTTTGACACACACTATTAAGTGTCTTTATTTCAGAGTCACCTTTATCTCTCACTGAATTATCAACGATATTAAGTTTTTCATCAAAACTCCCTTTAGTTATTTTTCCATGCAAGAAACACTTATTTTCATACAGAAAAACGTGGGAGACAGTGGGAAGCATTCCATTTTGTCATTTCACTGGTATAATGTTTGGGTGAAAGATTGTAAAACATTTGTGTGAACTGTCAGATAGTTAGGCTGTACTTGGTTCTCTATCTGGATGTTTGAGATTTTAGTGTATGCATCATGAATGGGATTTGGGTATGTAGGAGGATTGAGGAAGTGGAATGGAAGTTGTTATATGAAAGAGAGGTCTTAGGCATGTTTTTTAAGAGCTTCCTCTTTCTACTGCCCTCCCCTGCCTTCATAATTTCTCTGTACATGGTCCATTTGTGTGCAAATGCATTTCAAGATATAATGGCAGTTTAAAAAGTCAGTTGTTAATCTGAATTGTGTGTCCCAGAGGGGCTGTCATTTCACTTCATAAAGACAGATTTGGCTTTAGTTTTGCTAACTTCAAAACAGGAGCATTCCATAGAAACTTCTAATTAGCATGTGCAGTAGTAGTTGCTCCAACTCTGGATATTTTAGGAATCACAGTGCAATAGAAGGAAACCAAAGCTAGACAGTGTCATACCAGGGAAAGAGTTCACTTGCCCATGAATATAGTTACCAGCTATTAAATCATTTGCCCATAGTTCAAAGATAATAAAGGAACCTGGGAGAATCCAGGGTGAAGATTGCAGTAAAAACACATCAGATGTTACAATGACTGAAAAATGGTGAGCACTCTGTTTCCAGGCCCCCCAATAAAGCTCTTGCACAGATAAAGATGTGAGCTTCACACACCATCAGGCCTTCTGGTCTGTTTAGCTCAGAAAGACTGAAGTGAGGAAGGAGGAAGGCCTCTGCCAACAGACTATAGGTCATAAATTAGTTAGTAAAATATGTCCCAGTGTTATCTCTCAGACAGCTTATTTTATATATACTTGTCCATTTGGTTTATTTGTTTCTCTGCTTACTCAAGGCTGTATTTTGGTAGCAGAAGTCAATATATGAGTTTTAGATTATACAAAAGTTTATTTTTAAATGACTTGCCTTCTGTGGAGTAAATAACAGTGGGGCGTGTGTGTGTGTTGTGTATAATTTATTGCTGTTGATCAGGAATTTGAAAGTTAATTTAGCTCTCAATATTTAATACTAGTGATCCCACTGAAATGTATATGTTGTCATATGCCAAAATGTATTGATTTTTGTCATAAAATTATTTTTAATTTCTGTTTTCTAGACCTTTCAGGGCTTATATAGTTCTAGTAGATATTTCCATTTATCATTACATCTAGTTCTTGTTGACTAGAGTCAGTATCAATGATAAAGCAACACTATATGTATGTATGTACAATTCTGTGTATATTACAGATACAGAAATGCCCATGCCCATTTGAAAGTTTCTCTATATTAAAGACAATAAGCTATAGCTATTGTTTACTGGTTTCTTTCAAATTCAGATAAAAGATATAAGAAAAGAAATGTCATAATTTATTAAGACCAAGTGTAATGATTTAGAAAATAAGTGAAAGTCCAAAGAGGTAAGGGAGAAAGGAGAAAAAACCAGGGAAGAAAAAGAAGAGAGAAGCAGAGGACATTAGGAGAAGAGAGGTCCCAAAGCCTCAAAAATCTACTCACCCCTCCCCAGCCAAGCCCATACTCCATATCCAAACAAAAGTCAGGCTGACAAACAAGTGGAGGAATGAGGGATCAAGGAAAGAAGGGGAAAACCACACATTGCTAGAAAATACTGGAGACGTCAGAGAGGGAGGAGCAGAGGGAGGGAGGGAGAGGGTAAGAAAGAGGGAGGGGGAGAGAGGGAGGGGAAGAGAGCCAGAGAAAGGGAGAACAGGAACAAAATAAAGGATGAGAATACAACTTCAGGGGAAATGTTTGCAAAGCTAAAGCAAGTAAGAAAAAAAGGGGGGGGGAGCGAAATACAGAAGAAAGTAAGAAAGGAGGAGGTGACATTAAAAAATCAAGAAGTGTGAAATGAGACAACAGTGGTCGCGAACGGCTGAGAAGACATTGTTCTCTAGGGCTCTTGATGAAAGGAGGATTAGACAGCATCAAAATGAAGGTAAGTAAGTGGAAGAGAGCAAGAATAAGGCGAAGGCTGCACTGTTAGCCCACATGAGAAGACTGCTAGCCTAGCAGATCAGAGAATGGGTGCATAATAATGTCCTGATGGGGTTTACTCCAGGGACAGGGAAACTGGCCCCTGGAGGTGGTGGAGCTTATCTAACCTGTCATTAGTTATATCTGCAATTGTAGTGTGAGTGCAATTTGCTTTTCAAACATTCCTACCAGAAAAGGCGTATATAGCAGGAATCATGGGCTCTTAAGCTATGTGGTGCTCCAGAGGAGGAGGTTGACTATTTCTGATTGAATAAGCCATGATTCTAGGGCATTGGTGCCCAAGGGTAGATTGGTGGCTGAAAGAGTTAATCCCCCAAATGCCTTCCAGACTCCCTGGAGTTATTTATTTGGCCAGCAGTACCTGGCTTCATATTTATTAAACGCTTTGGATTTCTGAAGAGGAAAGGGAGGGAGGAGTTGTCGTATATGAATCCATTTCCACTGTCAAGCTTTACCCAAGTTCGCGCAGTGCTTGACTCAGTAACTACCAGGCTTAGAGCCTGCTCATGAAATTCCAACTCCAGTCTCTTGTGGGTTTGGACTTGCTCATTTATTTTTACTGTGATTTTGCTCATAATAACTTGTGTTTGTAATTCAGCAACACGAGGAATTTTTTTATGACAGTTTCAAATCTTATAGTCAATCACACGTTTCAAGGCCCATTTCAGGAAACGAGTTTGACACAGCATGTTAACAGTGAATTATTAAATCTTACCTGTAGCCAGGAATTAGACCGAGAGTGGTCGAGGAACACTCACCAGTTGTTGATTCAAAGTTGCGCAGCTGCATTTAAAACTCCAGTGGGCAATTCTGAAGATGGCAAACTTTACTTTGATACAGTGCCATAGCACCTCCATTAGTGCTCTGGTTCAAATGCAAACATCTGCTTGCTTTTATTGCCCATGTGTTACTTAAAATGGTCTGTTTCTTTATGACGTAAATCACTGGAATCAACTGACTATTTTTAAAGACTCTTTTAGTGTTTCCTTGAAACAATCATTCTTTACAATTGTTTAATAGATAATTGGCCCTTTAGGTACACAAAAACTATAAAGATCGTATTTTCTACTTTTGTGACCTTTTTCAAGGATGACATGATGACTAAAGTACCCTGGCCTGCTGTGGAATTTGTTGTCTTTGGGACTGTGTGAAATGTAGCTGCATGTTAGCACGTTAGGTCAAAAGAAACTCATTTCCATTTACTGAATATGGGACAGTGGATCAGCTGGGTTTTGCACACTGGTCATAGCTTTTTGGAATTATCTCGTTCCTTCCCTGCATATTCATCTTACCCTGGCAAGTGCAACCTATTTGCCCTCTAGGCATGTCCATGCAAGATTAGCTCAAACAACAAGGATCATCACTTTAATTCCAAGGCACTGACTATATTCTATAGGGTTTTGGAGGGCAACTTTATCTTACTTTTATGGCACTTTTAAAACCTTACTATTAAGGTTGTGAAGCCAATGGGACTGCTCAAGAAAATGAGAGCCATGAAACAAAGGCTCCATCTATAGGAAAAACAAAACCTATCAATTATGGTCCTGGCTATGAGAAAAGATTGGCAAATGGCATAATGAATAGTAGAGTGACTCTTAGCCCACTGATTAGAAAGGCTTGGGAAGACATATCTATACATACTGTGTCCTTGAACTTGTAGAATGTTACAAAATAGGCCATCTGGAAGGGTACTCACATGATATTCCATAAAATATGGCTCCTACTCAGATCCTATGATTGTAAGGAGGCAGGTGGCTTCCAGGGAATTCCCAAGGGAAGAGTGTTGGAAGATGATAATTTGAGGATTATGAGAGTTCCTGAGATTTGCCAAGGAATTAAGACAAGGACTAATGAGAACTCCGAGAAACCATACAGAACAAATGTGGAGATGTTAGGTTATAATGATTTCTTTCCATAGAACATCTATTTGTTTCTTACTCTCTCTGGATTCCAAATACTGAATTGAAGAAAGTGGAAGGAAGGAAATGAGTCTGCACCAAAGAGAAGCAATTAGGGGTGGGGAAAAGCACACCCACTGCCTCATGACTGGGAGGAGAAAGAGAATGTGGTGGAGAAATTTGAGACCATTGCATGGAGTAACAAGTACAGTTTCGTTTTTAAGAAAAAGAATATAGTGTTCTAATGTCACAAATGGGGGATGTTTGTAAGGGAGATAAATTACAGTTCAAATTCATTTCATTTAATTAGTTAAAAAGACCAGATGAGTGTCTTGGAACTCTTTCAATATGACTAAGTATATTTATTCTCTCTCTCTCTCTCTCTCTCTCTCTCTCTCTCTCTCTCTCTCTCAGACATACATACATATGCTAATATGATACATATTGTTTTCCTCATAAATAAACCCAAATAAAACTAATAATATATACATGTTGCTTCCCATCCACTTAAGGAATGATGTAGAAAAGAACTCCCTTTGATTTCACAGCCCTCAGTTTTCTACAGCCACCATCACTAGCCATTTAATGACTTGTAAGGAGGTGCGATTGGCATAGTTGTTGTGAGAACTAACTCTTGAGCAGACCCGAATTAGAATTTGTGCCATGCCACTTGATAGCTGGACTTTCTGCCCTTAACACTTAACTGACTGACCTTCATTTCTTTTACCACCTGCCTGCCAGGGTCATTTGTGAAGACTAAATTAGAAGATGTATGCACAGTAGTCTGGACAGAGTAAGTGTTCAATAAATGCTGGCCAGTATCATCCCCACTAAGTTCCTTGAGAGTGTCAGCCTAATATTTCATAAACATGTGAGCTATGGAACTGTCACTCTGAAGGACAAATCATATGAAACACACTGCCTTTGGGAAAGAGAGTACCCACTAAGGAGCTTTTGACTTTGTTGGTTAATACCACTTTTGCTCTGAATCACTCAGAATTGTTTAGAGTTCCTTCAGATGTCTGGGGACTTAGGCAGGACTTAGGATCTCTTTGTTCATATAGCTAATGAAAAGGACTGATAGCATGTCAAGACAGTGAACTGCCAGAGTTGAAGGTGGACATTCATTCCCTATCACCCCGTCCATTCAGTTCACAATGGACAGCTTTATACCTTTAAAGAATCTTTCTGAGACTAGATCAGCTTAAAGCTTCACATGTAAAACATGGCTCAAATAAATTTGAACTAATGCTACTAAAATATTCAGTGATTGCAAGCAAGCAACCATTGTAACTATGTTGGCTCAAAACTAGCTTTTAAGAATTTTGCCTAGAGACAAATTCTCTGTGAAATGCTTGAGCAAATTAAATACGAAGTTAAAATTTGTTTGGAAGATGGTGTTTTAGCCAGACTGGTTTTGTATTTCCTCCTGGATCGGAAACATGTTAGCCTTTTAAAAATACACATGTCCTGAAGATACATTTCAAGAGGGCAGAAACCCTAATCAACAACAAAATTCTATTTCTATAAATATGCAAAAATGGCAGTAATATTGAATGAACAAAATTAGTATCTGTCACCATTTCCTCTTCTGGTCACTCTAAAAAAAATGTTCTTTGGATGGAAAAGAAAACTCTGTTGAAGTCATTGTAAGATTATTAATAATTGTAAGTTTTTCAAATACTTCATTGCTGAAGTGTGCTAACCATAAATACTTAATGTTACTTTTTATCCTGTTAGACTTCAAGACATAGATGAATGATTTATTTGCTTGTTTTACTGAGAGGTAGATTACAAAACTATTCCTCTGTAGTGTTTTATAACAAAGACCACTGAGGACAACACCTAAGATTTCTCATCCTTCAAACAAGCTATATGAAAATTAAAGAGCACAGATGATCTTCCTTGCTAAGTTACCTTAGACCCTTGAGTAAAGATATTTTTTCCTGCATACATCTGATCTTTCAAGAGGGCTTATTTGTCATAACACCTTTCTATGAAAGTGTCAGTTCTCTAAATCCTACAGAATAACCAACAAGGCAGAAAAACCTGACAGCTCAATATCAAAAGGTTTGAGACAGCCCTACTTTAATGCCACGATTTGCATCATCTGGTGAGACTGTAATTTGGTTTTTTAACTAGAAAAATTATGGTAGAAACAGAAGCTGGGCCTGCCAGCTCACCTGGCTGGGTATCCATTGCCTCCTTTCTCCTTTATTGACCCTTGAGGCCCCTTCTGAAAGAAGGTGCCTCTGTCACAGGTACCTTCGTTTATCCACAGCCTCCCCAAACATGCATCCAAGTTCCATTTTGTAGGTAATGATGTTTGTTCAACAGTATTCAAAGTAGCACATATGAAATTAGTTTTTCCCACATGCACTTGGAAATAATGTTTATAGTAAAATTATTTAGAGTCTATGCAGTAGCACCAAAGATGGAATTTAGTTGCTTGTTATTGTTCACTGTTCATTTAACAACTTTTATAAACCTATTGTGTTCAGGGTAATCTGCTGGATACTTAAGGGTAGTCAGAATATTGTCAAGAATTCAGCATCTTGTACAACCTTAACATGCACAGTTTAATAGAGGACAAAACAACTATAATATGAAACGCGAACTATTCATTTGTTCAGCCACTATTTATTAGGTACCTATTTATTAGCCTATGGAGACACACGTCTCCTGCCCTCAAGGAAATTACAGTTTGATAAAGAATTTTAAATAGGTGCTAAGTAGAAGCACAAACTCAACATTTTCATTAGAAACATAACTTAAATATAGCAAGTGTGAAGAAAGCTATGATCTGTTGAATGTCAGAAATAACAACTCTGGCTTATGCTTATATCAATATTGACCTCATAAAGACTGTAATTGACAGAAAAGGACTGAAATGGTTTTCTTGGCTGTTCTTATTTAACCTATTTGCACACTATGGTTTACATTTCCATTATCTACTTGAAATAGTTCTGAAGTGGTTGAGGACATTGCCCAAGCTTTAGTGAGTTTCAGAATTTCCAGATAAGAGATAGTGAAGAAGCACATTGCTGGACCCCACCTGCACAAATTCTGATTCTCCCAGTCTTGGGCCCAAGAGTCTGCAATTCTAACAAGTTTGCACTGCTGGTCCTAAGACCCTTTTTTGAGTAGAACCAGTTTAAGATACATCTGCACCATTGCCTCAGTGCCTCTGAGATTCTGAGCAGAGAGTAAAAGGTACCAGGAAATCTGCACTTCTGGCCACTGCCAGTGGAGGGGAAAAAACAATTGCCCAATCTAGTATAGAAACAACATAAGTTCTTCTTTGGACTGCTCAGGACCTCAGAATTTATCTGGTAAGGCTTTAGGTGTGAGGAATTCAAAATTACCAAAGCTGATTCAATTCTCCCTAGTCAACTACATGACCCCCAGGGACCTGATAAAAAGGGTTTCTTTGCTGTAGTCACAGAGATTTAGAGTTTCCAGTTCCCATACACATCCAGGACAATTATTAAACATTGTTTTCATGTTCTCACTTTGCTGTCCCTAATCATTTGCCCATGCCATAAGGCAGTTTTAAGTTATGAGTGGAGAAGGAACACAAGACCCCATGGAGGGAATATATGGCAAGGATCTTTTGTGATGAGAAACACCCTGTCTTTGTCTGTCTCCATCTGTAATTTTACTGGTGCAGTGTGATAGGATGAACAGATTAAATGGTGACACAGAAGAAGTGATATCTTGTCCTGTCTCAGTCCTTACTGACTGCTCTGTAACTTGTGACCATTTGGAGTCAGTTAGGGTCTCTTGTCTCTAGTTTCCAGCCTATAAAATGAGAATGTGTGATGGCAGGAAAATTTTAAAGGGCTTTTACCATGGCATCATTTGTCATCAGGTATTTTTGTGATAATGTTAAAATTACTTAGTTTGAAATATGAGGTCTGTCCATAAGGTATCGAGCCTCATAATATGAAAAATAGAGACATTTATTGAAGAAGATACAAGATACAAGAAACATTGTGTGTAGGACAATGATGCCTCAGTCCTCTTCAAAGTAGGCACCTTGGGACCACACACAGTTCTCCCAGTCACCATCAGCTGCCATGTTCTATTTTCCTGAATCTCACTGATAGTCTGAAATCTCTTCCCTTTCAAAGATGATTTTAGTTTTGGGAAAAGCCAGAAGTCACAGGGCACCAAAACTGGGCTGTAGAGGGGCTGAGTCACCTGGGTGATTGGATGTTTCACAAAAAAACTCTGAGCAAGATGTGATGCTTAAGTGGGTGCATTGTCGTGATGAAGCTGCCAATCATCAGTTGCTCATAGCTGTGGCCTTCTGAATCATCCACATAGTTTCCGTGGAGGAATATTCAAGCTTAATGCAAAATTTGATGCAGATTCTTTGCTCTACCCACTCAATCATTTTGAATGTGACGGTCATACAGTGCACAGGCTCACTCAATGGCATCTACCGCCCCCACTGACTAGTACAGTGAAGTCATCATTGTTCATTCATGTGCATTCCAGTCCACTCTCCTTGGATGCCAGGTTACATCAATGTTGTGCAAACCATTCCCATTATATTAACAATGGCTGGACTTTTTCCAGACAGACCTCGTATGTGCAAAGGGCATTTTTAAAAATTATAAGTATGAGATTACCATATAGCCTAGAAACTGTACTCAGATGTTTATCCCAGAGAAATGAAATGTTCACACAAATACCTATCATAAATATTCATAGAAACTTTATTCACGTTACCCTGAACCTAAAGAGAACCTAAATGTCCTTCAGCATGTATAGGGTTAAACAAGCTGTGGTACATCTATACCATGGTCCACTACATAGCAATAAAAAGGAATACACTACTGAAAATATTTAACAACCTGGATGGATCTCCAGGGAATTATTCTAAGTCAAACAAACCACTCCCAAAAGGGTATATACTATGACATTCTATTTATATAAAATTCTTGAAATAATAACATTTAAAAAATAAAAAAGCAGACTAGTGGTTGCCAGGATCAGGGATGGGGGGAAAGGAGGGAAGTAGATGGAGTTAAAAGGTAACACAAGGAATCCTAGTGGTAATGTAACTCTTCATGTCTTCATCCTGGTGGTAGATAGGCAAAACTGCACATGTGACAAAATTGTGCAGATCTAAATACACATACACACACCAGTATAAGTAAAATTGGGGAAATATGAATAACTCAGTAGATTATATCAATGTCTATATTTTGCTTGTGATATTATACTATAGTTTTGCAACTATAACCATAGAGGGAAATTGGGCAAAGGGTACAAGAGATTTCTTTGTGTTATTTCCTACAACTGCATGTGAATCTACAATTATCACAATGAAAATTTCAATGAAAAAGTTTTATTTCACTTAGCACAATGCTCTCCAGTTCCATCTTTTTTACTCTTTTTTGAAATGCTGTTGGGAAGGGTAGGATTTCCTTCTTTCTTTCTGTTGCATAGTATTCCATTGGGTGAATGTACCACAGATTTTTGATTCTTCAATCCATCTCACCTGTAAGTGGAACCTAATCAACAAAACAGCAAGCAAGCAAAATATAACCAGAGACATTGAAATAAAGAACAAACTGACAGTAACCAGAGGGGAGAGGGGGTAACGGGGGAAAGAAGGGGAAGGGTTGTCAAGGAACATGTGTAAAGGACCCATGGGCAAAGCCAAAGAGGAGGTAGGATTGATGGGAGTGGGTGGGGCAGGACAAAGTAGTGGGGGGAAACTGGAGACAACTGTACTTGAACAACAATTTTTTTAAAAATATTTTTTAAAGAAATATAGAACTATGTTTTTTATGAGCCACCCTAGTAACCAAAAACTGGTGTACAATTTAAAATGTCATTATGCTCAGTAGTTTTTATTCATTATTTATCAGTGGATCTTATCAACTTTTGTAAACTTTCTGAAATTAAACTCTTGAACATATATGAAAAAATAAGATAACGTATGATCCTCTACAGCAGGGATTGGGAAACATTGGCCCATGAGCTGAATCCAGGTCAACATCTGCTTTTGTATAGCAAGGAGCTTAAGGATGATTTTTACATTTTTTAATTTGAAAAAATTCAAAATAAGAGTAATATTTTTTGACAAGTGAAAAGTGTATGCAATTTAAACTTGTCTCCATAGGTAGTTTTACTGGCACCCAGCCATACTCATTCATTTATGTATTGTCCCTGGCAGCTTTGGGGCTACAATTGCACAGCTGAGTAGTTGTGACAGAGACTATCTGACTCAAAAAGCCTAAAACATCAACTCTCTAACCCTTTACAGGGGAAGTTTGTATACCTCTGCACTAGAGGGATAATTGCCCAGGATTTGCTAGTCTGTGAGGGCAGCCCTGACAAGAGACATGTGGTTTCTAGGTATTGCCTGGTTTAAAAAAAAAAGAAAAGAAACAAGAAAAAGAATGCTGAAAGTTCACAACATAAACTGACAAAAAAC
Source organism: Carollia perspicillata (assembly GCA_004027735.1). Lineage (NCBI taxonomy): Eukaryota > Metazoa > Chordata > Mammalia > Chiroptera > Phyllostomidae > Carollia > Carollia perspicillata. Next base: position 14,378 of record PVKM010005946.1, on the reverse strand, counting down.
TATCCTAAGTGTCACTGCCCCAGTCAATAGAATATAATCTTGGGTTATTTTGCTTATATATTCTGATGTTCTGGCAGAAACATCACATTTTTACATACTCAGCCAGTAAGAAAACAGACATCTGTTTAGAGGGAGACAGCAGGGTTTCTTGTGGAGCACAGCAAAAAATGTAGTCTCAGAGTGAGACAGACTTGGGTTAAAGTTCAAATCACCACTCAGTCATTTATTTGCCAGCTATGTCACCCATCTTTCTGGATTTTCTTTACTCTTTTTTTACAATAGAGATAGTGATGCCCAGTCTCAGGGATATTGAGGGGATTTAATGAACTGGTATGTCAAGTGCCTGACATGTAGTGAGACTCAGCAAATGCTAGTCCAGGATGAGGCCACTGGTCTGGGCTCTCCATGCCTCACATCCTTCAATCTAACTCCAGAATCTACAAAGAGGCATCAGAATCCCTTTTCAAACATTACTCTGGCTCCATTTTCTCAGTATTCTTCACAGGTGTCTATGAAGTATCTTTTTTTGAAACTAGACCATCTCCCTGTTGCCCAGACCTCTCCACTGAGAGACCTAAGTGTAGGCTCTGACACAATGGAATATAAATCAAATCTGTTTTTCAATTATAGGATGAAATATATCTTTAGTGCTGGGAGAAACCTGCAGATTGATGTTATCCCAGTAGGTTCATCACTAGTCTCCAGGAATAGGCCAATTCAGGTTTTAAAATGTTTCCAGGCCTTCAGGTTATAAGGACAACCTTCTCACTGATATCACAGAGTCTAAAGGGAAACATGCAGGGGGACTGACTTGCCAGGTCATCGTAAGCAAGCATTCAATTCTAAGTGGCCTGGCTTGTAATTAATTGTCCACACTGGTTCACTGGGGACTTGGACGTGCTTCCCAAAGTTGTGCTTGGACACGACTTTTCCTTCAGCAAGTCAGGCTGGTGGCTGGGAGGGCTGTATTCTATACCACACATTCTGGAAGAACATAAAATCCAGTCTCAGGTATCCCCCTACTCTAGGCCAGGCAGAGCAGGACTGGAATGACCCCAGTGCTGATGGGGACATGCATCACTGATCATTACTTTGATCCTTCATGGAGATGCTTACAGAGGAGTGTTTCAGGGTGCTAATGTTCATCTAGTTTCTAATCTGGGAGGATATTGGCATGATCAAAGGGGGAGTATAAAAAAGCTGATGAATGATTTTTCCGATTGAGTCAAATGATTACATTTGGAGTTTGTCAGTCTTTTTTGCTTTGGAGCTATGGCTTAAATTACTTAGTTTCTTTATGTTCTCCGTGTGTCTTAAAGATATGGCAAACTATTAACCAGCAGAATGCAACTACATGTATGTAATGAGCCAATATAGACTTTAAACTTATGTGGCCACTCAAGTTTAGTTGCTTAGAGATAAATGAGAATTGTCTGTCCCCACTGTACCCTGCTGCCCATCCTCATTGCTCTGACAAAACTATCCCCCAAATCATGTCACTAATGACCACTTTTGGCTTAATCCACTCAGTACTTTAGCCCTTACTGTACTTCAACTCTCTGTAATATTTTACATTGATTTGTCCTGACATTTCTTATGTACTGCTTCCCAGATCTTTAAATTTCAGGGACCAATATGATTTTTTTTAATGGCAAGGGACTAATATGAATTCCGATTTTAAATTTTGCCACTAATGATATAACAAAAAATCAATTTGTCTTACACACAAAATGGCAAACAAATAAACATTTTACCATCAAAAAACATAAGTGGGATGTAACCTTAGAAGAGTAGTCATTATATTAAATAAGTTTAGCTTTATAAAAAATTATTAAATTGTCCACATTTTCCTTATTTCACTACTCCTCACTTGAAACTTCATAATTAATTGATGATTAGATTACTTGAAAAGAATATTTTCAAAATTAACTGCAGTAACATTTGTACTTACCAAAAAGGAGCGTTATTTGCCCATTTCTCATTTGCTTCATACAGTAAGATCTATTATGGTTGATAATGTGAGAAATTTGAATGCTATGATAGAAACACATTTAGACAATTAGAGTTCTAGATCCTAGATTTATAGATCTCTCTAGTTGAGAAGAGTGTAACTTCTTCATAAATTTAAAATATTTAAAATATCAGAAACATTTGGTTTCCATTTGAACATGTAAAGGGCTTGAAACCATCACTTCTGCCTCTCAACAAGAAAAAAGTTGAACAAACTGAAAATCAATTACTTTGCTTATCTTCCTCAGACAATTTGAATTCACAGGACAAATTTCCATCACCAAAAGTGGAAAGACAGGCAAATCCTTAGACTAAAGATAAATTTACCTAAAGCGGAGCCACTGGACCCACTTGCTGGTAGTAACACTTAAACCCTAACTTCAGTGAATTGCTACTGGCTGCATATGGACTAACTTGAGAGTTTAAAACTTCTGGGGGCTTAGTCTAAGAGGGGGCCCCAGAATTTTGTGGGTTTCACCTTTAGGATTCCACACCAAATTCTCATGGTGATAATCAGAGAAAAATACCCTTGTGCTTTGGCAAGGTGAGGGGAAAGTAAACGTTTTGAAATACAAAAGAAGTCATTTTGAAATAAGCCCAAGGGGAAAGCAACTAGTTTGAAACAAACCCGGAGCATTCTTCATGGGGCGGGGAGGGAGGCAGAATTTACCAGAGCCTTATCTGACTTGAGAGAAGGGAAATTACTGGATTCCAGCCCCCTCTAGCCTTCCACTCTCACCTAAGGGGAAAAATAAAGGCTGAAATGCACTTGTGAAGATTAAATCCCAGGGGAACAGACACACTAAAAAATTAAGAACTAGTCATAGGATTATAGAATGTTGCCCTCCCCCACCACACTCCATATTACTAGAGCTTCTGTATAATGACAGTAGATAACAAGTGAAATAACTGCAATACTCAGACTCTGTTTAAGAAGGAGTTTCTAAGGAAACACAAAGACAACAGGAAAGAAAAAACAAAACAAGGATATTGAAGAAATTGAAGCCTCTGACGCTAACAGCTATGACAAATACCAAACACAGCCTAACTCTTAGGTAGATCAACATAAAACATATATCTTAGTTCCTCTTATTCAATACATCACGTCCCACTTTCAACAAAAAAATTACCAAGCACTCTAAAATGCAAGAAAAACCACAATCTGAAGAGACAAAGCAAGAATCAGAACCAGACTCCGATATGGTAGAGATTTTGGAATTATCAGACCAAGAATTTAAAATAACTATGATTAATATGCTAATAGCTCTAATGGAAAAAGTGGACAACATGCAAGAACAGATGGGTAACATAAGAAGAGAAATGGAAACTCTAAGAAAGAATCAAAAGGAAATGCTAGAAATAAAAAATACCATAATACAAATAAAGAATGCCTTTGATAACCTCATTAGTAGACTGTGCATGGCCAAGAAAAGAATCAGTGAACTGAAAAACAGGCCAGTAAGAAACTTTCCCAAACTGAAATGCAGAGAGAAAAGTGAAAAAAAATGTAATATCCAAGGACCATAAGACAATTACAAAATGTTTAATATACACACAATGAGAATACCAGAAGAAGAAGAGAAAGAGAAAAGGACAGAAAAATTAACTGAAGTAATAGTGGTTGAGAATTTTATAAAATTAATTACACAAATCAAACCAGAAACCCAGGAAGTTCGTAGAACACAAAGCAGGATAAATACCAAAACTTTCTACCTAGATATATCATTTTCAAACTGCAGAAAACCAAAGGCAAGGAGAAAAATCTTTAAAATACAGTAATAGCTACTTATTATATGCCAAGCATAATATAAACATTTTACTTACATTATGTCATTTAATTCATATGGAAACCTTTTTCTCAAGGACTTTAGATGTATCCCCATTTACAGATTATAAAACTGAGGGTAAGAGAGATTAAGGCCACTTGGTTAGTAAGTGATTTGGCCAGAATTCAAGTTCAAGGCTACTTAACTCCAAAGACTGTGTCTCAGTACAAAGAAATAGTGCTGATAGGCCATAACTTAGTATATTGAATAAGTGTCAGCCACAGAACAGAAGGTTATACATTTGTGCATTTGGTTAATAAAGTTTAGAGCTATAACTACCCATTAGTATGGAAATAGTCAGACATAAATTGTCACTTTCAATATTTATACAAAGGAACTGGTATTGAACACAAAGGTCAATCTGTAAATGAAGAGGGAAGCAAAATCAAACAAAAATGGGGTATTTTTAAAATTCCAAGTGAGCTTTGACTAATTTTTAAAGCCAAGAGAAATAACGTAATTTCTCATATTACTAAATGTAATTGGGCCAGAATTTTTTGAGTTTGAGTCTTGACTCTCCATTGATTACAAAATAAAAGCTCTATAAAAGCTGGAAACTTTCTAATACAAAGGACTGTTCCCTGATGATGAAGCTAAGCCCAACAGAGCTAGCCTTAGCAAACAGGATACCAAAATGATTCCCAAGGGGATGACTCAGCCATCCCCTAGTTTTAAACCTCAATTTAAGTTGGAATTCTCTCTAAGTTCAGCCTGGTTAAATCAAGTGATTTCTAAAACTTCTGTTACTCAATATGTACTTGTTCTTTGTTCATTTATATCAATCCATTACATCTGTGTATTAGTTTACTATTTTTCTGCCTAGTGCTTATACCCTTTTCTGTTTTACACTTTTGACACAAAAGTTAAGCAAAGGTATTAGGCCCAGGAGGCAATGTGTTCACTGTATTGTTTTTGCCCATTCTCTGGGTATGATATAGCGAGAGAGTTGAGGCATCTGTCACTTTCAAAACCAGCATCATTTTCATCTGTGGGTCTCAAACTGGTGGCTACATGTGGCAAGCCAATTGGTTTTATTTGGGCTTTCTGTGAGGCCTATGTATTAGTGATTTATTGCTGCCTAACAATTTGTCCCAAACTAAGAAGTTTAAAACAACACACATTTATTATCTCACAGGTTTTATGGGTCAGGAATCCAGGCACAGGTTAGCTGGGTCTTCTGTTGGGGGCCTTACAAAGCTGTAATCGAGATGTCCACTGAGGTGGGGTCTCATCTGGAGGCTGGGGAAGAACATGCTTCCAAGCTCACTAGCATGGTTATTGGCAAGATTCAGTTCATTGAGGGCTGTTGGACTGAGGGCTTTATTTCTTTTCTGGCTATTTGCCATAGGCCACCCTCCATTCCTTGCCATGAAGGCCTCTTCAATGTGCCAGTGTGCTTCATCAAAGCCAGCTGGGAAGACAGCCTGCTAGCAAGATGATGATCACAATATTTTTTAACCAATCATGGAAGTGCTTTCTCTCAACATTGCCACATTCTCTTAGGTAGAAGTTAGTTAGTTAGTTAGTTAGTTAGTTAGTTAGTTAGTTAGTTAGTTAGTTAGTTAGTTAGTGCAAGTTACTTAAGGGGAGGTAAAAGCCAAATCACGAAACGAGGAGGTAGGGACTATTGGGGACCATCTTACAGGTGTCTACCACAGTATTTATGGTGGTTTGAAGGACAACATAATTAGGTCACTGTTCTGTTACCTAATTTAATCAAAAAGAAGTCTAGAGACAGAAATGAGTTTAAATCCCAGCTCAGCCACTGCCAATAAGTCTGGACTTTGGTAGGATTTATTGACTTCTTTAGGTCTCAATTTCTCCTTTGGGAAATATGGGAATAAAAACACTGGCTTTACCCCAGAGTTGTGAGGATGGAGGAAAGTGCCTGGTCTCCCACATTGTGGGTGTAAGTATTCACTACATGGTAATATCCCTTCCCCACCCCCGTGGCTATAACTGAGACTTATTCAGTCTGTTTGATATCTCAACCCCACTCTAAACCTTCTGGAATTTCTGGAAGTATGTTGACTTGCCATGATTTTTGTAACATATCACTGGAATCACATATTGAATAACTCAGTAATGAATGCTTTTTGGTAATGACTGTTTCCAATCATAATATTTTTATTAAATAACCCAAGACATTCAATTCTGACCTTATACTATCATAAGATTTTGTTTTTCTGCTACTTTCATGCCATGGCCTACATGCATGACTAGAAATCTAAGCTTCTTACAAACTCTACAGTGTTTTCCCTCATTGCACTCTGAATGCTGGTTAATAATTGATCATTTTGTCCAAACTCAATGCCATTCTCTTTTAAAATATTTTTGAGGGCCCATTATGTGATTAAAAGAAATTTAAGTATGCTTATTCATTATTCCTCACTAATGTTTGCTTGAGGGAAGAAAAAAGGAAAGACTAATAAAATTCACATTAAAAAGCTATCTGCAGAAAATAAGGTAGAGATGGCTACATCATATTAATGTTAGTACTGGTAGCCTGGATGGTGAGAGCTTTAAGGAGGGATGTCCCTCTTTAATTGAATGTTAATCTAATGACCTAAAAGCGCTGCTTGCTAATATTAGACATCTTACAAGGTTGACCCTAATACTAGTAAATAAAAATTCCAATGATGTTGAACAAGAAAAAAATCACCCACAAATACTATCATGGAGACAAAAATCAGAGACACGTGCCTTATTTCAGTATGTGATGTGTTATCTATTTGTCCCCTCACAGTATTCACAGTCAGGCTCAGGAACACAGAAGTGGATGACTGCTAACTAATGAATGATAATTAAATGCCAAGAACTTACAGAACACAGTTTTTAAAATTCCTGCAATGACCAACAAGACTGACTTGCTTCCCTCTTTTCTTTCCTTCCTTCCCTTTTCCCCTTCCCTCCCTTCTTCCCAACTCAACTCTCTCCTTAGAAATATGAATGAGGACCCTCATAAGCTCATAGCAATTAAAGATGCCCTTTGCCACTTGGCTGGCTAGTTACTCCAAAGTCTGCAATGTTTCTTCTCCATCTTTCTGACTTGCCCTAGAAATCTAGGGGAACATAAATCAATAGTAGAAGCAAAGTGGAGTGAGGTATCAAAGTGGTAAATTGCTGTTGTAAAGGTGGGTGGATACTTGAATCAATGATATTTAAAGAATGCAGATGAGAACTTTCAGAGGACATAAACCTAAATAGAGAGGAGGGGAGGGCAGCATCAATGTGTGACAGGCACAGTTTCCAGACCCCTAGGCAATCCAAACTAATGAGCAGTGTATCAGCTTTTGAGGGACTCCATATCCTGTGGACAGGATAGACTAGTCAGGACCTGTTTTAACGCAAGGTGAGGGAACACATTATGAGGAGGGGCGCTGCAGACAATAATTGCTCTAAAAGGAGAATACAAGAAGTTTTACAGGTCAGAAGCACAACTCACAAAACCCACTGCTAATGCAGTAATCCTGCCAGCCTCACTGTAGTCTAGGCATCAGTGACAATACAACAACTACTGCTTCGGAACACAGTGCTTCAGTGTGCAGCCCTGTTACTGTACTTGAAGGTGCTTTCAAAGGCTAGCCCTATACTCAAGGTCTGCTTTCTGTCCATTTAAAGATCTGGCAAAACAAGGAATAGCTAATTGGCAAAGACTGGAGAAGAAAACAGAATCCACCACAGAAAACAGTGGTGAGATTTTTAAAGAGTAGCAATGAATCAAGCATGGGTTTTTGCATATTTGCTTGTCTCATTGAAGGAGGTAACATATAGAAATCATACTTAGTAACAAGTACTGATATTGTCTGGTGATGCCCTTAATGCTGTAGTGTTCTATCAAATATATATCTGATTTGGCATCAGGGTGTAGAAAAACCTATCCAACAATTCCTGGATCCCATTTTAATGGTTCCACTCAGCATGTCCTTGCAATGGGAGCCAAGAGCTCTGCACCACAGGGCAATGACTTACTCTTCCAGGAAGAGTGGGAATGGCTGAGACTGTCTGCTTGTACTGAGCTGGTTTCAAGACCTGCCTCAGCTCCTTGCTGGCTACATAAACCCAGCAAATTATTTAACCTCTCAATAAAGTGAGAGAAATTGCACCTACTCCATAAGGTGAGTAGAGGAATGAAAAAAATAACACACGTAGTAGTGCTCATTGCGGGGTTTCTGTTCTCCTGCTGATGGCCGGTTCGGCTCTTTTCACAAAGGGAGCAAATGTCAGCATTGGAGACTCTGGATGGATTGCTGGAGTCCCATGCATTGCTCTGTGAGTGCTTAGGCAAGCTGAGGAGTGTGTTGCTGCACAGGCCTGACTTATTAGGCCCCACTTGAAATATGACTCCAGTTGTCCCAATACTTCCTAAAGAGTTAGCTTTGAAATAATTAGTATTTTACATCTGAAAATAGGATACAGAATACAGTGAATGCCAAGACCACCAAGACAGTCACTGTGTGGTAGTTTGAATGGATTAAATTATGTTCAGTAACCTTAAAATTAGCAACCAAATTTTTGCAAAGAGGTTATACTAATAGATGTATCTTCATTGAATAGGAGGATGAGAGGAAAAACAACATCATGCTTTACTCAAGTAGTATTCATTCATTTCCCTGACTTATAACTACAAGATGCTCTTTTTTTCATGATCAGTTCTTTTAGAAATTATGCAAAGGTTATTTGGAAGCAATTAGACTCCTTCTTCTAAACTGAATCCATCATGTCAGTATGTCCCACAAAAGCAGCTGTTGAATACATTGATGGGAGACCTATAGAAAAGAAGGGTGTTTAAACTGTCATTAATAAAAGCTCAAAAGTTCTCTAATCAAGAGCTACACTGGGACCCAGATTTTCCATATAAGCCACCCTCCACACTTGTGGTGAGCCACACTATTCTTAGAGAAGAATGCTGCGTACACACCCACCTTCTCGGATGAGCCACATTCTTTCCAGCTGATTACCCTGAACATGGCCTAGTTTTGGTTTTGTTAATAAGAAAGGCAAGGTATTAAAATAGATCACAAGATGCAAGATACTCATAGAGGACTTAAAGCAAAACCACAAGTTAGATTGTTAGATTGTTAGTATCTATTGACATAGATACTTCTATGTCAAATATGTTTTCTCTTCAGTCCCAAAATGTGGGGCTTGTGTAAAGCAAGTCATTAACTCATCAGAAAGGAAAAAAAGGTGAAAAAATAACACTAATTGACTTTTCGTGTCTCTATATACATAAATTATACCATTTAAAGAAATTATACCATTCATGCTAAATATTCATCTGTTGCCAAATCAATAACCATTGGTCAGCCCCTGTGTAATGTGAAATAATCCATGTATGATTGTCAGCAGATTTTAAAATGCACTTTTTCAATTAGAAGAAATTATTCCTGGACAAATAAGAAAATTTATGAAAACCCCAGAGAAAAGCTTTTACTAAATTTGTGTCAGCTTTACGCTAGACAGCTGATGAAGATTTATGCTCCATTTCTTGCTTATTCTTCCTTTCCACCTTTTGCCTCTCAGCGAACAAACTCGCAGCTTCATTCCTCCATGGGAAAACCGGTGTGCGGAGATTCAGTTGATGGCCTTTACAGAAGAAAGTCAGATAAGAAGTTTTATGAGTAGCGAGATTTAGATTTGGAGGATTTACTCTTGGATTATAACCAAGACAAGGGAATGAGGCAGTTGGAACACATTTTCTTTACTTTGTCTTTATAGATTGTTTATGATTAATGACCATTTTAGAATTGTAAAATCTTGTAAGGCCGATACCAGGCCTAGTTCTGCTCTTTCTGTTGTTAATCTAAATATATCGTCATTAAGAGAAGTTAGTTATTTTAGCAAAAGGCAGAGACAAACGACTTGTTTCTTCATTGGTTTCAAACTAAAACCAGCTCTCTTCTTTTCCTTTAAAGAGCTCTTCGTACAAATATTATGATCTTTAAATGTCTGGTTTGAAACCAGTTTTAAGATCCTTCCACCAACTGCAAATATTGCTGAGTCTCAGAAGCATTTATGGGTCCTGGTTGTTTTTTAAGTATAATCTTGGCATGCAATTCTTGAGAAAGGCATAAAACCCTGCACTGAATTTCAAGGAGTCTTCCTACAAAAGCAGTCCTGGCCTTGTGGCATTTCCAAAAGATGCTGAGAAACAGCCACCACTAAGACAGAGCAACAGGGGCAATGTGTGTACATTCTATACTGATACCCTGATAGTATCCAAGAGATAAAATGTGCCACCATATGTTAAAAGAGGAAAACAGAGAGTAATAGCTGATTTTTTTTCTTCCAGTTTTTCATGTACAGCATCTTGAAGAGTGGTTTTCAACCTGGAGTGGTTTTCCCTTCCGAGGAATACCTGGCAATGTCTGGAGGCAATTTTGGTTGTCATAGCTGAGTGGTGGGTGCTACTGGCATCTAGTGGATGGAGACCAGGGGTACTGTTAAACAACCCACAGTGCACAGAACGGTGCCCACCACAAAGAATTATCTGATCCAAAATGTCAGTGGTGCCCTGGCTGGTGTAGCTCAGTGGATTGAGCACTGGCCTGTGAAGCAAAGGGTCTCCAGTTCAATTCCCAGTCAGGGCATGTACCTGGGTTGCAGACCAGGTCCCCAGTAGGGGACACATGAGAGGCAAGCACACACGGATGTTTCTCTCCCACTCTTTCTCCTTCCCTTCCCCTCTTTCTAAAAATAAATATTTTTTTTTAAATGTCAGTGGTGCCTAAGCCAAGAAACCTTGCTTTAGAATCATCACTGAGTCCATGGAAAGTACTAATTGTGTGGAGATGGAGTGGGTGGGTAGGTATGTTTTCATTGACTCAGTATGTTTGTGAATGAAGAAAAGGTCAGAGGCTTGACATTTTTCACCTTCCAGTCTCTTAATGGATCAACTGTTATTTCAAAGATTAAAAAGGAAAAAAAAAACTAGGTAAGTGCTGAATTTATAATGAAGTCATGTCCTTTCTTGTTTCTTGATCTGCTTCCAAAGAGAAAAGAAAGGAAATCACCCACAGACTGAAGTTTACACTTATTTTATGCTTTGGTTAATTAAACAGAAAATAAATGGCAGTCACCATTTGGGGGAAAGTGGTATCCATGTCTTAATTGGAGATTTCTCCAAAATGCATTGCTCTCTGGGTATTGAGTTGGTTACTCTGAGGTGCTGCTGCAAACTGATTTATAGGGTGTGTCACCTTTAGTCACTTAGTTCAAGTTCCTTAGTTGTGTGTCTGCTGACTGGTTTCCATGCGACAGTTGATCTTGTATTGGGAGCAGCTGGTTTCTCTTAAATGCCTGTGTCTATGTTTGCTATATATCTATGACAATGTGTTCACACCAATATAATTATGACTGCATTAGCACTTGCCCTGTAAACCACATGATTCAGGGCTTTATGAGTAGGTAATAAAAACTCTCTCCAGGCAGAAACTTGTCTCAGACATGGAACTTTGGGGGTGGGGGCAGTTGTAAATGGTCAGTGCTGGTTAGGACCTTCTGAAGTTTGTGGTCATTAGAACCGTCATTTATTGCGTAGCCCTTTGCAGAGCCAAGACCATGTGCTGTGGGATTTAGATCTTTAATCATTTAGCTAAATATGGGACCTTGCCAAGTTTCATCCAGAATCATTAATTCTTTCAACAAATATTTGAGTGCCTAAAGTGGGCTGGGGCAGGTGATCCTTCAGTGAACAGCAGAGTTCATACTCTCCTACAGCTTATATTCTAGTGGGTGGAGAAGAGGCAGGGAGGAATAAGGGAGAGGAGGAAAATGGGATGGAGGAAAGAAAAGGAAGACGGAAGAAAGGAGGGAGGGAGAATAGAAGGAGAGAGAGGGGGAGAAGGAGAAAATATCAGATGGTAAGAGCTTTGCAGAAGGTTAAACCAGTGTGTTTTATTGCTATTTTAGAACAGTAGACAAGGACAGTCTCTGTGGGAGGTGACCTGAATAAGGAGTCAGCCATGGAAGGGCATTCCATGCAGAAGGGCCAGCTAGGATAAGCCTCCAAGGCTTCATGAGAAGGAAGGTCCATAGGCTGGTGCAAGAAGGGCAAGGGCAAAGGCAAGATTCAGCACATGTGATAGCCAATGAAGCAGGGCATCTAGACCCTTCTTAATCTGGTGAAAGGGCTTGGCTTTTTTAAGGGTGGGGACTGGTAAATGAGCTGATTGAAGTTTCATATAGGTCCCTCTGACAGTAGTGAGCAGAAGAAGAGAGCAGTTGACAGACTCCTGCTGAAATCTAGATGGCGATATTGTGAACTTGCAGGCAGGGCCTCATATGCATCCCCTTTCAAGGAAAGAACACAGCTAAGGGACATTCAGGGAGTAAGGAGCAGACTGACAACCACCTCCTGCTAGAGGTACCATCTAGATAGGTTCTATGAGATTAGGAGGGATGGGTGAAAGAGCATGGCTTTTGACAATCAGTTGCACGTCTGTAAAATGGAGTTTATAATGCGCAATCTGCAGAACTGTGGAAGAATCAGAAAGTATAAAGAGCTCCTAGCCTAGTGCCCAGAGATAATCATTTTCTGTCTAGGCAAATCCATCGTTAACTCATATAAACAGATCAAGTATCCATGGCCAATTTCCAGGGATATGGAAAGGTAAAGTGCTACCTTTTAATTGTTCTCAAGGCATAATAGAGCCCCTTTCGTGTTCAAACTGATGTACATGAAACTATCCCAACTGCTTTAATTATTTTGAATTAATCCATTAATTTTTGCTGCTTTTCAGCTTTCACATCTTCTTAGCTCCTGTTTCTCTTTGGCTCCTCATATTCGCAGACCTTTTAATATATATTGCCTCAAATTGCCTTCGAGAAAAATGGATGTATTATATAAGAATCTCCTAGTCTCTTTAAAAATTGAAATATATTTATATTACATAAAATTTACCCTTTTAAAGTGTACAGTTCAGTGGTTTTTAGTACATTCACAGAGTTGTGCAACCATCATCACTGTCTAATTCAGAACATTTGCATCATCCCAGGAAGAACCCTGTGCACCTTAACAGTCACTCCCCATTTCCTCCTCCCCAGCCCCTGGCAACCACTCATCTGCTTTCTGTCTCTGTGGATTTGCCTACTCTGGACATTTCATATAAGTGGAATCATGCAGTATGTGGCCTTTTGTGTCAGGATTCCTTCATTTAACATCATGTTTTCATGTCTCATCCATGTTATAGTAAGCTCCTATTTCTGAGCTATATATTTATTTATAGCTTTCAAAATGGGATTATTTTTGCATAGTAGTTATAGTTGGTAGGAAATTCTACCAATAAGTTTTATTTTATTACAAGACAATATGTGTTTGATTAGTCAGTTTTTTTATTTATTGTCATTACCTTCATATAACTTACAACGAGAGTATTCTCCTCTTGGTGCCACTGCACTGCTGCTGCCATCAATTATTTTATTTTTTCCTCTTGTTTAAGAGCTGTCTCCCATGTTCTCAGTTCATTTTTTTCCTTTCCTTCTCCATATCTTGACCAAGACTGACATACCATAGCCCATGGGCCAAACCTGGCTTCCCATGTATTATTATGACTAAAGTTTGATTGGAACATGGCCATGACCATCATTTACATATTGTCTGAAGAGCAATGTTGAGTTGTTGCAAGAGAGACTGACTGTATGTCTCACAAAGCCTAAAATATTTACTAGTTTGCTTTATAGCCAAAGCTTGCTGGCCCTAGTTTAATGGCTGGCTGAGGATAGGACCTCAGTGTTTGTTTGGTTCTAGTCAGAATGATTTGTGACTCATTGTGACCTCTTTGGGCTGGGGCAACTCATCAACAAAATCACAAACATGATAAAAGTGTTTGCTGAAATAACTGTTTTCCTCTACACAGAAAGGTAAAAAACATTATTTCAATGAAAAAATATGTTAGAATGTTTTTCAGTATTTCAAGACAGAAAGAATTTTGTTGAACATAACTGTTATCTTGAGGATTATAAATGTCACATTATAGTCACACACACTCATACATACCACCCAGTGGCATAAACATGTGTACCAAACTTGACAGCAGGTGAATTACTTAAACCTTCCTGAACTCAGAAAATTCAGGTTTCCTAGGAACTCTAGCTGAAGGCTTCCACAACTGCACCACCTGGGCTCCCATTATGATCAGGACCCACATGTCTGTATTCTTGCAGTAAAACCCAAGCAATTTTTTAAAATATATTTTATTGATTATGCCATTACAGTTGTCTCATTTCCCCCCTTCATTCCCCTCCACCCTGCACACCCCCTCCCACCCACATATCCCCCCTTAAGTTCATGTCCCTGTGTCATAAATTTTTTAGCTTCTACATTTCCCACATTACTCTTACCCGCTCCCTGTCTATTTTCTCCCCACTGTCTATGCTACTTATTCTCTGTACCTTCTCCCCACCCTATCCTCCCACTCCCCTGTTGCTAACCTTCCACATGACCTCCATTTCTGTGGCTCTGCTCCTGTTTTAGGTGACCGCTTATGTTTTAGGTGTGGATGTTAATAACTGTGAGTTTGCTGTCCTTTTACTGTTCAT
>PVKM010005945.1:0-45977 GCA_004027735.1 Carollia perspicillata | reverse complement strand
GCTTTAATGTAAATGAGTGAACTGTATAGTGTAAGGGTTGTATTTCAATAAAGCTGTTTGTTACATTAAAAAGTCATCAGCACAGACTGGCCTCAAGTCTTTAAAGGCACTGTGGTATTATTGCTGCAAGAACCCAGCTTTAAAAAAAAGGCAAAAGGAAAATATTCCTGGTTTTGAGCTAATAACGGAGAAGAGGGCTGAGCCAGAACAGGTGGCCTGACTATTAGTCGTGGGCTTGTGAGTCAGAAGGCAGGGCACTGGCCAGTAATTAATAGGCAGCTCCAACTCACAATCCAGAAATCAATAAACCAGAAGCTTTTAATAAAGAATGGCACCTTTTCATTAAACAATCTTTGATAGGATTTTCCTTTTTTTTTAAAAAAGGAAGGGCTGTCTGTCTTCATTGTCCAGAACACTGCATTTTCCTGTCAGTGCTCTGAGTCCCCATGAGCCAGTACCAATCACCCTGTTCTGACTGCTTATTAGCTTCTTAATGCCCAGATCCTGCTGACCTTGGAAAAATATCCGATCAGGTGACAGCCAGTGTTGTCTGCTTCTGTCATAACATAGAACAGGAAGGGCTCCACATCGTAATATAATGTCTTGTGGTCCAGAAAAAGCTTGGCCAACAGGCACAGGTTTTGGCAGTAGATCTAGAAGCAGAAAAAAAAAGAGAGTTCATGTGTAGGCCAGTGATTCCTGAACTTACGAGATAAGGGCCTAAAGTTAAAGGTCATGTCATTATTGTTAATAAAGCAGAAATTGTGTGTTTTGGCCAACGGAAGAACTCTACGTTCTGTACAAGGTGAGATGGACACAGAGCAAGCTCTTTCTGAAGCTGTCAGTGTAAAACACTACCCACTGCCCCCCTGTTCTAGGGCACCGCTTTTTACCTTGTTTTTCTTGCCATCCACTTCAAACACGGATATTGAACCTTTGCGGTATATCTCATCGCCGGGCGGGTGTTTCCACACGCACTTAGCCTGCAAGAGAATGGAATTCACATCAGGGAAACAGACCTTCCCAACGGGGTGGCTGTGCAAAAGGGGGAGAGAATCGCAGGTCAAACTTAGTCGGCCGAGATGGCAGGTGGTTGGACACACGCTTGAGAACATGTAGCAAAACAGGTTCCTTTTTCAGTAAGATAACTTAAAGCTTCTAAATCACTGTAATATATTTACGACATTTTCTAGCAGTTTGGAATAAGTTTTCTGGATTATATTCTGGCATCGTTTCAATCCGAGATTAAAACCATCTACTATGTAAAAGCCAGATAAACAAAAAAAATACCCTTGCTTATTAGAAAATGCGCGACAGCAGGAAATTCTTAAGCAGCTTATTTCAAGCAGCTTAGAGCTGCTAAGTAAAGAGAGGAGTGCTTTCCTCTCACCTTTACCAGTAACTTCACTGGGTGCCCCCACGTGTTCCCTTTTGTTATATAAGAAAATAGGAGCAAGTCCTTCTGCGTGTGTGTGTGGGGCGGACAGGGACACGGGCTGGGGGAAGGCAAGGCATCCAGGTTGAGCCTGAGCAGGACGCTGGGACAGGCAGCGCCGCAGGGGCGCTCGGCCACAAGGGGGCACAAGGTACCCCTCTCCTTACTCGAAACTGCTAACACATTTAAAGCAGCCAGACAGCCAGCCATTGCTGTAAATGTGATTTTCACCTCACCGCACACATAAATCACTAAAACTAAAGTTCTGGGGCACACCAAAAATATATTGTTTCTCCATCTGACAGAAAGAAAACAGGTATAATTTTGATTGATTTACACAAAAATAAAACTAGTAATTATCCCTTTTTGCACCAAAGTGACTTTTTCAAAAAATGAGGTGCTATTTCTGGTACCAAAAATTAACCAAGCAGACACAACATTCTGTGACATGCCTGATAAGATGCAACTCTGTTACATGACATGTATATTTCTGGTTCAAGACAGGGCATTCACGCTCAACGGCCATTGTGGTGTTGGCTGTTGTTTGTTTTTTTTTTAATTTGACAATCGAAGAGAAAAGAAGTCCCTGCCCCTGACTAAATAGCCAGGGGCTGCATGTTTTAAAAAATTCTTGCAACACACTGGTTGAAAATCACTGCTATTTGGTGAATTCTTTAAAGGTTTTATGTGAATACATTTCAAAAACATATATATACACTCAGAGCATTCTCTATTAAATTTAACTGTACCTTAAAAAAAAGATTTTATTTATTCATTTTTAGAGAGAGGGAGGGAGAAAGAAAGAGCAAGAAACATCAGTGTGTGGTTGCTTCCCGCCCGCTCCCCACTGGGGACCCGGCCCACAACCCGTGATTCAACAGGTGACCCTCTGGTTCGCAGGCGGACACTCAGTCCACTGAGCCACGCCAGCCAGGGCTCACTGTGCCTTTTGATCAACTCAAGAATCATGACCCAATCCGTCACATGTACATCCACATGCTGACTAGGATTTCTTCAAGAAAGCTCCACCTGTCGTCTGTCCCTGTCACCAGCCCTCTAGTCATGTGGCTTTTCCCAACAGTAGCCAAACCAACACAACAATTATGTGTTTAGAAACAGAAGCCAAAACTGTTAGCCATATGGCCAAAGAAGGTCCACCTCAGCGATTACGCAACAGGAATCAGAAGTATGGATTTAAAATAGGTTTTTATCTCCTAAAATTTGATTTTTTAACTCATATAATACAGTCGACCCTCAAAAATTCAGAACGTTCACTGGACCCTCAGATTTCTCCAGACCCTTTCTCTTCTCTACCTACTACTCTCCCTTGCCCCTCTGGCTGTTTCATTGCTTAGCGCCACTGAACAGCCAGAAACAAGACGAAGGGCAGGAATGGTAAGCAATTCACATCCGTAAAAACGCTAGCCTCACTTGCACATGGCAAAACTGCATCTTAGTTGATCTCCACGGTCTACAACCGCGGAGACCAGTCCTTCACGTCGCCACCCCACGGCCTAGTGCCCCACGGGTCTTTGCCTGCCACCTGCCCACCAGCACTCTGCCCTCACCGCAGATCGAGTGCGCCACAGCCTGAAGGGCTTCGTTCACAGGAGCGGATTTGGGCCACAGCGCCAGACTGTGTGCTCCCGAGTTGGACACCCACAAAAGCAGTATCACCAAACTGGGGAGAAGAGTGTAAAACAGAAACCGTGGGAAGCCTAAGTTACAGAGGCTCGGCATATGGAAATCCTGGGAAACAAAGATGGAAGGAGAAAAGGCCCCCTAAAAGGCCTTACAGCCAAATTATGTTATGACTACAGAAACAAAAAAGAAAGCTTTCCCTATCAGAAAGACTCATCTCTGCCCCGTACTATTTCCCCACCCCCACCCCATGGCAGAAGGTCCCTTTAAGACTTTTCATTCTACAACTAGGGAAAGAAAGATAGCTTAAGGCTACAAAATATCTAGTAAGCCTATTTGTCAACAATAAAACCAAAAAGCACTAAACTTGAGAAGGCACCAAAGTTATTTTCGTCTCATCTGGGATACAAAAAAACTAAAGGCAGAGATAATTCATGTCCAAAGGAAGAAACAGAGAAGAGCAGGCAGCGAGAAAAAAGACAGGGAGATGCCTTCGACAGGACGTGGCTCGGGGCCATCAGCGAGCTGCTGGAGGTGCCACCCAGCACCAGCCACACCACAGGCTGCATCACCCCGAAATGCGGCTTTCAGTTTCCTATGCCTTCATCCCATTATTGTGGACCCCTAAGAGATGCCTGGATAAATGTTATCCAGATTGATGCCGAAAGTTAGAGATCCTGTAGCCTACTGCAACCATGGCCGCGGAACCCCACACAACTTACCATGTGTCGGCGGAGTATCGTTTGGCTCTTCATGTATTTCAAACAGAATTCACACATATAGAGACGTCCCAGTCGTGCGTATTCTTCAGGATAGGGGGAATGGTACCAAGTATCTAGCTCGTAGCGACCAAAAGCAATTGTTTTAATCATGTTGCTCCCCTCTGTGATTTGGCCTTGCAGCCTTAACTTCTCCTATTGTAGAGAAGAAATCAAAAGTCAGAGGAGAATCAGATGACAGCTCACATTGGAACCATGTGGTGAGTTAGAGGGAAAGGCCCCACCCCCCAATGCAGTTGAAAATCAGCACATAACTTCTGACTCTGCCGAAACTTAAATGTGAATAGCCTATTGTTGGCTGGAAGCCTTATGGATAACCTAAACAGTCGATTAACACATGTTTTGTATGTCATATACTATAGTGTTACAGTAACACAAGCTAGAGAAAAGGAAAAAATACACTTGCAGTATTTACTGAAACACATCCACATTTAAGTAAACCCATGCAGTTCAAACCCATGTCGTTCAAGTACGAGCTATGATCATCTTTGGTTTTTCTGTAAGCTTGTGTGCAGGTCATCATGCTGGGCTGTGGCGGGGGAAACATATTTGGCTTCTAAATTCACGAGAAACCGAAGAGGGCTACGTGGACATGGATAACCAGGAAGGCTTAGTACAGGCCTCAGTAAAGAAGGGTTTTCTCTGCTACCTTCCACACTTAGGGTCTCATCTCTTCAACCTCACAAGTCTCTGGATGAAGTTTGTTTTTGTCAGCCTGAACCACACTGAATTATAAAAGACAATCTACCGCAATTACGAACTGCCTACCTTTACGAAACGTTCTACAACTAAACAGAAAAGATGACCTAGAATGTGCTGTACATGTCCCCAGGAAGTCTCACGAAGCTGTGCAGGTCTGCACGACACTGACCCACCCCCTCAACTTAGGTCCTTTAGAAATCAGTTCTACGCAGAACCATGTGGAGCACCGAGGAAGGTTAGCCTGGGGAACGTTCTGGTTCCTGGGTAGAGAGAAAACCAGCAGTACCAGCCCGACCCAGCCAAGACAGCAAGCAAGCCCTGATGCCTACGAGACTCTCAACAAGCCTATTCGAAGATTTTTAAATGAAGTATTCAATACAATTTAAAAAGAGAGACACACTTTACAGAGATTCCCTGAACACATTTAATCAAACATGGTTTTCATTAAGCATACTTGTTGAAAAAAAATTCTGCCTGGAGTATCGAAACTAAACGTTAATGAACTGTAAATAAAAATCAGAACAGAAAACCAACTTAACATGTAAAACTTGGATGTGTCGAGCATTCATTCTAAAATATCTGACAAGAGCCTTTCCCATCACTCCTCTTCGCTATTCTTTTTATTTTTTTATAGCTGTATGGGAGGGCCGAGGCAGCCCTGCAAAGGGGAGTTCCTGTTTGGGTTAAGAGAACAACAGGGGGTACCTCCCAATCTACAGGTTCTCAGAATTGCAAATTACTCAACTGAGACAAAGAGGCACCTATCATTTTATCCAGCTACCCATCCCCAAACAGGTCCTTCCAGGAACTGAGATGGAGGGAAAAAATTCTAAGGGTTGAGGGAAAGGAGGAGGGGTAATTAATTTTAAATATGAATGGGAAGGGAGCCAGTCTCAGTTAAGATAGCTGGGGGAAGGGGAGAGAGTCAAGCAGCACGGGACATTTAATTCCCATCCAACTGACTGCCCATCATCTTCCTGGGCAGTTCTCAGTGCCCGTCACCACAATGGTCCTCAGCTGGAGGCTTTAACACTCACCAAATCCTCCGAAGCCCGGGCTTGTGCTCTTCGGAAAAGATCCAAGTCATACTCGCTAGTCAGGTTTTCCAGAAGAGGTTCCCGAGTGTTCCCGTAGGTCTGCCTGTGTTCCTAGGAAAATAACCAGAGCATGACATTCTCCACTTCTAAGAATATCATCTATTTCATTTCAACGATGCCAACCAGAAGGCCAAGCTATTTTTTAGTGCCAACTATATGCCAGGCAATACACTAGGCACTATGGATCTGGAACAGACATACCACTGATCAGGCAGGTTAATGCCAGGAGACACCGATTACCAATCCTGGTGAATCTGGAAAGGGAAACGCTCTTACAACCTCTTAGAAAGAGAGTTTCATTCTCTTCTACCTTTAAACAAGCACCCAAGAATCTGATTGCTATGCATCCATTTCCCCCTCTGAAAATGTACACAACAGTAAAAATAAACAAAATGTAACAAACCCAAAGGCATTCCAGATTCCCAGATTCCTGAGGTCTGGAAGAAACTTTGGTGGATACTCCCCTGTTTAAAAACAACACAAACCAAAAAAACAAACAAATCTTTAAGCCTAGAGTCTAAGATTTTAGACTGAAAAGAAAATCTGCAGGTAGGAAGGGGCAGTTGGACGAATACTTTTATAAACTCTTCCCTTTAAACTGCTGCACCATTACACTGTCCACTGAACGCACTGCAATGCTCTCACTTAGAACTCAGCCCAAGTGCAAGTGAGAAACAGGCTCAATTCTTTGAAAAATATTTTACTAAATATTAAGCAAGAACAAAAGAGAACAGCCATGGAAAATTAAAAGCGTAAACACAACCCAGTTAAAAATAACCATCAAACCTCACCATGGCACCCCTACAAGTATCCTTTCACAGGAAAGAAATGCCACAAAGGAAATATCCCTTTTGAACCTCTGACTCTAGCCCTTCCCACTCCGTCAGACTCCACCTCCCACCCACAGGGTAGCAGATAATGGCAGTCAGGTGGAGTGAATGGCCCGGCCCAGGAAGAACATTATAGATTTCACACACACATTAGCACATGAAGAAACCATTCACCAATACCTTTACTCCTAGTACAATTTCTTATGGTTAACCTGGGGCCATCTGATGGATATCTTTCTGAATGTGGACTCTGTCATCTAAGATTCAGGTTCTAAGTATTAGCTGTTCCTTCTAGTTTCAGGAACTTTTTTTTTCTATCATTATAGATTAGTTTTACCTACTCTAAAAGTTCTTAGAAATGGTAAACCTTCTTTTTAAAGCTTCAAAAAATACACCACCCAACATTTTCCCCAGGAAGGTTGGGTCCGAATAACCACTAAAACTAGAGGAAAGCAGATGTTTGTAAGATAAATTTCAGAAACTTTCAGACATTCTTCCTACTTGTACGATTCTGGGCAAATCGCATCTCTCAGCCTGTCCGCCATCTACAAAACAGGTGAAACGCCGCCCATCTCTGCTACAGAGACAACGGGAGCAATGTGACCACAGCGCTAGCACGAGCACTCGATGAATGGTATTACATGTTCCCGTATCATTACACCTCTGCCCGACCCGTAGGTAAACACGTTTAACAAGACAGAGAGAAAAACACCACCTTGCCCCCCACAGCCCACCCCTCGAGAGCCCTTCCTCTACAAACCCAACGCAGTCTGGTGTGGGTGTTCAGCGACACGTCCACCCCGCCACGGCCGCCCTCATCTCACACAGGCCCATCTCCACTCATTCATAAGAGGTCACTTTCAAGACAGGGATGACTACCGAAAAAGTAAACGCATCGTCTGGCATATTTTTGTCTCAGTGAAAAAAAGCCATGCGGACTGCTCGACAGTCACGGACCATGCTCCTAATGACCTGCTCCAAGGACTTCCGGCCCCAGCAGAACAATAAAAACACCCTCAGAAAAAGACGGAGCGAGTGCACGCCGAACTCTCCACAGCAGTTTGTTTATACAACATCTCGGAGGTGTTTTTACTGGAATTTTTCTTCTCTATTTTTTTGGTACTTTCAACAGTAAGCATGTGTTAGTAGGTTTATAATAAAGTATATCTTTACTTAAAATTAAACTCATACAAAAATTTTTGAAGAATTTTTAACAAAATGAGGAAATGAGTATAAGATACTCAGTGAAAACAGAATTCAAAATGGTACTTACAGTAATAACAAAATGATGTAAATAAGGCATTATGTAAAAAACTAGGATACATCCCAAAATGCTAACTAAAGTTATTTTTAGGCAGTAGATTAATGTGTATTTCTGTATACTTCACTTAATTGTTCTATATTTTCTATTGCAAATGTGCATTAATTTTAAAACTAGAACAAAAAAGTTTAAAATACCACAAAAAGATTTACAGACTATATCAATGAATACTTTTTACTGTGTAGGAATTTTATTTTTCCGTCAAAATAAGTGCACTACAGCTTAACTTGAATATTTTTCCTTATACAGACATTGTAACATTTGTTTGAACGGGTGAATTTAACCCTTTAAAGCTGAAGTTGACAAACAACTGCAGGTCTGAACTATTTTTCCCCCATCTAAATTCTAGAAGTATTTTGTTTTTGGAAGACCTCTGGTTTCCACTCTTACCAGCCTGGTTTGGGGGACTGCAGTAAACTCTAATTGCCAGAGAAGAGTCCTCCTACTTATAGAGAACACCAAACAGCAAATCTAAAAGACAGAAGCTTAGAAACCAAAAGGAGTTCATGCTAGTAAAGTATTCAACTTTTTCTCACCATATATTTCTCTTTCTGTTCTTTGCTCAGCCCCGAATTTCTCTTCTTCCTGAGTTCAGCAACTTTTTCTTTGTATCGCAGCTGCCTCTCTGTTGGTGCCTAGAAGGAAAAAGGAAGAAAATTGATCTAAGCTGGCTAGAAAACTCACTGTGCAATTAGTTACGAAATGAAAGTAACAAAAAAATAAGGGTGGGGGGTGTCAGATGTGTTACAGCGGCCCTGTGAAAGCTATTAGCAATTTAAAAATTCCAAATCAAATGTCCTGGGCACTTAGACCACTGCCCTGTCAGTTACTACAAGTTCAGGGATGTACTTATTTTAATATTAACCCAAACATAAATTAAGGATGGAAGCCTTCACTAAAGCAAAAGGATTAAAATGAAGATCATTTCAATTCAGTTAGATTTATTGAAAGCTTACTGTTTTCCAAATACTGACACAAAAATGAATAAAAATTTAAAAACTGAGTAAGAATAGAACCCAAGACAAACAATGAAGAAAACTGTAGCTACGACTTAGAGAGTGCTTATTACCTGCCAAGCACTGGGGGCAGGTGTCATTATGCATGATTTAAGCTAACCACCCTGCCAGGTAGGTATTATTCACTCCTTTTTATTAACAAGAAAATAAAGTTTAAGGCAGTTAGCTGACCTGCCCAAGACCACAATGCTAGAGTCAAAGAACCACAGAATTCAAATTCGGATCTGTTTGACTGCAAAGCCAAACGTCCCCCTCATCGTCATGCTTCCTCTGCTATCAGCTATGATCTAATCACGAAACAGACATCATGTGATGAGCTACGTGTATACAACATGTGACGAGCGCTAAACTAACATTCTGAGAACACTGCAGGGGAAATGCATGAGGAAGAAATTCATTAATTGTAGGAGAAGTTTTGGGAAGAATTTCTATAATAGCTGAGAGTTGCTCAAGGCCTTGAAGGATCAATACATCTTCTCAGTACAGGCATAGAGTTTGGAGCAGAAACACAGCAAGAGTAGAGACCAAAGGCATTCAGGGAGGAACAAGAAGTTAATGTTCAGAGGGTGGAAGAGGTAGGGTAAAGCGGCATTCTGGAATTCAAAGGAAGAGAGAAGTAGAAGAACAATGACATCATCAACAAATGTCAAATGTTCAGGAAAAGTCACTGGTGATCTTGGAAATGTGCTAGCAGAGTGAAAGGGTTTGAAGATAAATTACAGTGGGTTAAAAAGTAGATGCAAAATGAAGAAATAGAGCAGCAGGTATACTCTTTCAAATAATGAGGGTTATCTTTTATTATTCTATATTATCGTTACCATTATTATAAATTGCATCATTCCTTCATTTATGATGTAGAAGTATTTGTTTCATGAAAATTTCCTATTTGAAAATCAAATGTGATTCTGAGTTTGACTAAAGACCTGTAACTTAGACATACCGTGGAAAACAAGAGGCAAAGGATACACCTAAAGACAGTCACGGGCAGAGGACACCCAAGACTTGGCGCTCAAACTGTGAGTGGCCAGAGCTTTAACGAGGGCCGTACCTGATGCCTGGTTGCATGCCTGTTGTTGTCATCTTGCCTGTGGGACAGCATCCTTTCTTCTATCTGCTTATCCCGGCTCTGTGCTCTCACCTGCAACCATCAACAACGTCAATAAATCCTCCTGCCTCTACAACTATGTTCACTTTGTGCATAAGAATACAAGAACGAATCCCCTGGATTTATGTGGCACTTTTACTGCCAAAGAGTCTGCACATTATTTCTCACGAAATCTGTAAGATACAGGTAAGGCCAGCTCCACAACTTGTTTTCCCAGCCATCAACTGAGAACCAGAGAAGTCAGTTACAGCTAAATCTAGGTGGTAAAGCTTTAAGAATTTAATTAAAGTTTAACTGAAAACTCTGACCTGGACTCTTTCCACTGCACAATGAAAAAGAAACAAGAACAGAGGAAGTACAAAGAACAGAGTGAAGTACAGAGAAAACGTTGGATACCTGCGGCCAAGTATATAGGGAAACTCAACTCCGTAGTTAAGACAAATCGCAATAGCTCTCCAACAATTTCAGTTTCGTCTTCGGGAAAGTGAGGACTTGTATACAGCTGTCTGGACAACTACAACCCTCCAACTCTGCACAGTCAAAACAGAAGACTGACACTCCCCCACAGCTCTGCTCCACCCCAAATCTTCCTACACTGATAAAGAGCAACTCTCTCTACACAAGTGCTCAGGTCAAAAACCTGAACGCTGTACTTGATTCTTTCTCTCCTACACCTCACACTGACTCCACCGGCAAGTCTATTAGGTTGCTCCCCTCCAAAATATATCCTGAGTCCAACCAGCTCTTACAGTCTCCACTGATACGACACAAGTCCGGTCACCATCCACTGCCTGAACTTCAGAGCAACCTTCCAACTAGACTACCCTGAGTCAGCTCTTCCCTTTCCAGTCCATTCTCCGCACACTAGCAAGCTGTGATTTTTGAAAAGGGTTTATAAAGTTACGTCACACTCCAGATGCTTCCCACAGCCATCAGAACGCAAACACAGTCCTTGTGCCAGGACCCACGGGTCCTTTATGATCATGCTCCAGCCACACTGGCCAAGTTTTGGCCCCTTGAACCCAACAGTTTACCCCCCTCACAGCCTTTGAGCTTGTTCATCCTTCTACTTAGATCTCTCCTGGATCTTGACGCAACTGCCTCTTTGTTGTCGGCCATGGCTCAGGTCACATGTCAGCACCTCCAACAGGCCCTTCCTAATAGACCAAGCAAAAGTGGAGCCATACCCCTCAACACCCCAAAGCTGCCACTTTCCGTATCTTTAGTCTCTGTGTTTCTCACATTTACCACTACATGACATTCTTATTACTTACTAATTCACGTGTTGACTTTGCCTCCCACCATGAGAACGTACACTCCTTTGAATGCACAGCCTTTTCTCTCTCTCACAGAACCCTTAGCTACCAGCACTGTTTGGCACCTGCAGTCACAGAAACCTAGGACTGAATAAACACGGCCATATCACTGATGGCCATCGTTGCCCAGGAAACTCAGAGTAACGATGTATATGCCAGGGCTTTAAAAATGCTAGAGCTTTTAATAAGTGTGAGGAATTAGTCTAATCTCTCCATTTGGGACTCTAAATATAGTAAAAATATGTATCCCCCCCAAATTCTCCTGATTCTCCAAACACATGTTCCAGTGGCAAAGATGGATTATGCTGAGCCTGACTCCCCTTGAAAAGAACAGCCCAAAAGAGGAAAAAACTCAGGTAATGCTTTCTTTTTTTTCAGAATTTTCCTCCACAACTGATCTTTTCATTTTTATTTTTTAAAAATAAATTGCTTCAGGTAACATGTTCCTGTTGCTACAGGCCAACGATTTTAAGTTATACCTCAGCAAGAATTTGATGTAAACCCAGTGACGGTTTCAGACCATTCTATTTGGAAATAAGAGGTAGGAGACAACTCCCAAAAACCAGAGGTCGCAGCTATTTTCAGAGAAAGGAGCACACACTGGCTTCTCAGCTTAGATGCAGATGCTGGCAGAGCTGCTCCTGTTCTGAGCTGGTCTCAGACTAAGAGAAAGGTAACAGGAAGAGTAACAGGAAGACCTACCACTTACTCTTACAGAGCAGAAGAAACTGCCTTGCTTATAGAAGAGATCTGGAAGGAAGAAAATAAAAGTGTCCTCAACCTTCAAGTCTCTGTAAGCATTGACGGCATACTACTTTGCTGAAAGACTGAACACATAAAGAAACTTCCCACCCTGTGCTTGGCTTGTAAATGAGAGAACAAATTTCTGAATCAGGGAGAGGTAGTGTCAGCTGGGGAATCTAATTTTCCTCAGGATGAAACTGCCACACAGACTTATTGACAAAATAACACGCACAAAAACAATTAATGCTTTGTTTTAACTACTTTGGATAACCTGTACAAATACTACCTGAGCAATCCATTTATGGTAATTGACAACATTTTCAACTCTTGCTTCCCTATAGTTTTCCAGTTCCATCTCCTTGGTAGCAGCAACCCACACAGAAACACATAAAATAGGATCTTATTTCCACTCCCTAAATCCATTATTCTAAAATCACAAAGGTTATTTAAGACTATATTTTTCAAGAATTTAAAACGAGAATTAGTCAAGAGTAGGTATGACTGAGAGTAACAAAAGGAAGAGTACTCCACAGAAAGAGACGAAGAATTATGAAAATCTTTTTTTTAATCCTAACCCAAGGATATGCTTATTGATTTTGGAGAGAGAGGAAAGAAAGGAGAGAGAGAGAGAGGGAAACACCGATGTGAGAAAGAAACACTGCCTGGTCACCTCTCGTACATGACCCGACAATGGGGCTGAACCTACAACCTAGGCTTGTGCCCTGACTGGCAAATGAACCCATGACCTTTCAGTTTATAGGACAATGTTCCAACCAATGGAGCCACACTGGCCAGGGCTGAAAAACCTTTTAAAAGCAAAATGTTTTCATAGATTTGTAAGATGAGAACCTACCTAATGCATAAACATTGAGACCCATATTTATGCAAATGAGTCCTCAGTGAAAAAGGTCCCTACCAGTTTTTTAACTTTTAATGAAAAGTAATGCACTATAAGGTGGACGTTCCAAATATTCCACAGATAACCCCCTTGTTAAATTCTTTCAAAGCATTCATTATGTATTATAATTGATTCTTTTATCTGTCTAACCATTGTTTTTAAAAAGTTGTTTTTTGTTTCCCCCGCTAGAATTTTTTTAAAGATTTTATTTATTTACTTTCAGAGAGAGGGGAAAGGAAGGAGAAAAACATTGATGTATGAGCTACATCAACTGGTTGCCTTTCACACACTCCCAACTGGGGACCTGGCCCGCAATTCAGGCATATGCCCTGACTGGGAATCGAACCAGTGACCTTTGTGTTTGCAGGTCAGTGCTCAATCCACTGAGCCACACCAACCAGGGCCCCCTCTAGAATTTAAGAGCAAGAACCTTGCGTATTGTCCTCACCGGAGCCCTACTGTTTAGCAAAGTACCTGGCAAATGGTAAGCACTCGATAAGTACAAGTTGAATGAAAGAGAACACAATTACCTTGCATTCATCAGCTGAGAGGTTGTGATAGAGCGGGCATCCTGAGATGGAGAAATGTCTCTCATGTTTTCCTGTAAGATGTCCTGTTAAAGGAAGGGAAAACAATCTCAGGATAGAAGATTTAAACTTAGAAAGTGCTATTTTTCTCCAAAAAAACAAAAAAAGCTGTTTTTTCAACTTCTTTTTAAAGATTTATTTTTTTAGAGAGAGTAAGGGTGGGGGAGAAAGAGGGAGAGAAACATCATGTGTGGTTGCCTCTCACGCATCCACCACTGGGGACCTGGCCTGCAACCCAGGCATGTGCCCTGATGGGGAATCGAACTGGTGGCTCTTTGGTTAGCAGGCTGTGCTCGACTCACTGAGCCACACCAGCCAGGGTGATTTTTCTTTCTTTCTTTTTTTTTTTTCCTGTATCATTTTTACCAAATATGTGTCTGGTCAAAGAGACTGAATCAAACAGACTGAATCTATCAAAGGTAAGTGCTGTTAAGGGCCATAAGTTGCACCCACAATAAATTCTTTTTTTCCACAGGTTGGATCTGGCAATCCTTGCACATACTTATGTATGTTCAGTTCCTTCTATTCTGATATGTATTTCTCAAATTCTAAGATGTCATAAAGCCATGTTACAATAAAGGCACGAAATCACAAGCAGGAATATTCTCTTTTAGTAAAACAACTTTCTCATGCTAAATGGATCAAGTCATGTATGTAAGAAGTATACTTTCTGTTTTGCAATTCTATCTATTTGATGAACTTCTTTAATAATCAACAGAAACTGATAAAAAGTGGAGAATGAAACGGTCTTTTCTATCATATAAGTAAACACATTTTGGTAACTTTGGCCCAAATTAAACATATTCGTTTTTTGGAGGGGGGAGGCTGGTTTTGTTTAAAGATTTAGGCTTCTTCCATAACCAAACTTTTAAAGAGGCGGTTTGCACAAGGCCCTCTAATGAGGATGGCGAAACCTCATTTCCTCTTTAAGCGTCTCCTCAACCAAAAGGCGTATGGAACAGCTCAGACCGAGAGGGGTGCTGCGACAATGCTAGTGGGGTAACAAGACAAATTGGCTGAGCTAAAAACCGCAAGTCTGCAAATATCTTTATTTTTCTTTCATGAAAAAAAAAAAAGACACTTAATTTTGAGTAAAGGAGACCCTGGGATTTAAAAAAGTATACAACATGATTTGCAGAATAAGCTTTAAAGGGCAAACACAGTCCAAGTTCTGGAGGAGAGGGGAGTTACTATATGATATACAGGCTGCCATTTCTCTGGAATTGTATTATTAAAAATATAATTTTAGAAATCCTTGGGCACAAAAAACTACCCTCAGTGGTCAAACACTATATATAAACTGTCACTGCTATAGCAAGCCTTTTTAGATATTATGCATTTAACTGCTGAGTAAATTATCCAAGTCATGTCTTATTTTATACTATGTCAACTAAAACCAATTTAATGTGTTTATATTAAAAATTTTAAAACGATAGCTCATCTAGCAATTCCACAGCTATGAATTTATCCAACAGATTTTCTAAAAAGACACCAAAATACACACATACAAAACTATCCATATTGCTCAAAATAGGTAAAAATGAGAAATAATCTAAATGTCAATCAACATAGGACAATTTAAATAATTTATGAACTATCAATACAATAGAATTCTTTGTATTCTCTAATTGCTAATAATGCAAAATATCCAAGATGTCAAACCAATCACTGTGTATTTTTTATGAATACTAACAAGAAATATGTATGTACATATACGAGTATATTTTTTTAATGCTCATCCAAAGATATATTTACTGGTTTTAGAGAGATAGGAAGGGAGAGAGAGAGAGACTGTGAGAAACCCATGTGGGAAAGAAACAGTGACCAGTTGCATTATATATGCACCCTGACAGGGTGGGGATCAAACTTGCAATCTTTTGGTCTAAGGGGCAATGCTCCAACCAACTGAGCCACCCAACCAGGGCCTTACTGAATATTTTCCAAGTGGCAGACACATTTTAAAGTTCTGGTGATGTAATTGGGAACATGTCAAAATCCCAACCCTGTTGGAGGTAACTAACCAAGGAAGACAAACCAGACAGATGCATATTCAACTAGAGATACATGCTATGGAGGAAAATCATAGAGGCTTATAGAGGAAAATCATAGAGGCTAAATCATAGAGGGTAAGATAATGTTTGTGCACGCGCACACATGGTAGGTTAGGGAAAGCCACCCTGATAAAGTGACATCTGAGCAGAAAGAAGTGAGAAAGAGCGGTATGAGTATCTGGGGAACAAGCACTAAGCTTAGAGGGAAGAGCAAGCGCACAGGGGCCCTGGGCAGAATGCTTAAGCAGAGAGGCATGCTTTGGGCCAATGTGCCTGGGGCGGAGCGACCAGAATGGATAGGTCAGAAGTATGTCGGTTATGCCAGGACTTAACCCCTTAAAGAGGCAGACCAGAGGGTAAATGCATCTATTGCATTCAAGGAAAGTTTACTTTGACTTTTGGCTTTAATGTACTGGCACAGTTTGAAAAGTATGAACCTGAGCTTCCAAAATTATTATTACTCTTGTTCCACTCCTTATCTTAGGCCAAACAATGGCATTAACTTAAAAAAAAAAATTGGTATAAAAGTATTACGTGCTTGTGAAGAGTTAAAACCCTACGGAAAGGCTTGAAGTGTGTAAGTAAAAGTTCTCCTTCACTTGTATGCCCCAGATATACACTCAGTGAGGATTTATGGAATGACTAGTTAAACGCAGTACATGAAATAAAAGCAACAGGTCAGGGATGCATGGATAGTCACTCATAGCAGAGCTGAGGCAAGTTCCCTCTCTTCCTGTGTAGCAAGTAGATCCCCTTATCCTCTTAAAGTCCATTAGCTATCTCCTGCTTGTACTAGGCTTTATATGATGTCGTCTGATCTTAATTTTTCATTATTATCCCAAGGAAATTGACTTGGGTGTGAAACAGTTATCTGGGACAACTATTATGGCATTCAGAGGAACCTTAGCTGTTTTTTATGCATTTGAATGGGTTGAATTTTTTTAGGCTAAAATCTAGGAAGGATCCAAATAAATAAAATACTAGGGAAAATGTATGGCAGCCTGCAAAGTAGCAACTTCCTCTGTTCTATCTTTTTTCCTAAACCTGCTAGCCACATTCAAAGGCTAAATTTGAGATGTAGACCCAGTAGGGAAAGGCCCCTTATCTCCCCATCAGCACCTTCCAACTCTAGACAAAAGCTTAAGCCCAGTATTTTCCCTTAAGCTCACCTAGGGAGCACACAAATAAGGTTTAAACCATGACAAGAATCCCTCAGCAAGGGTTCACAGTTTGTCAAAACAATGAAAACTCATTTATCTGAGAAGAAATGTTTATCTAGTTTACACTCACTAAATATACAGAGCAACAAGACCTAAAACTACTGAAGTCACAAAAAGGCCAGAGGTCTCATCTGTAGTCTTGAAGTATCATTGCCTCTCGATAAATATATGATCTGCTTTTCTCATCTCCATAACAGCCATGGCCATACAACCACTATTCTGCACTACCTTACACTCTATTAATCCTCGTTAAGCGTGTACTACGTACCAAACAATGAAATACTGGAGATAACTGGTCTTCCGTTTCACTTTTACTAGAAAAGGGAGAGAATTTTTCACTGGGAAAAAGTTCTCAATAAACCGAATGGTGCATCACAGTTAACTTCCAGATCTTTTATTATGGACAGTAGGCCACGAAGCAGAAATGCTTTTATTTCAGTGGGCAACTAATTCACTGTTACTCTAAGCACGTGGTCACTGAGTGACCTAAGCAGCTCAATCGCAGCAGAGCACTAGACATCTCTGGGGGATCCCAAACGCCAAGGGAGAGAGAGCCACAGAACATGGGGTGCCCTGAACTTACCCAGAGAGTTACAGCCGGGTGTAGGACACTTCATGTTAAAATTGTAGCTTTCATGGAAGCGACGGCGCTTCGGGCGATGAGAGAGGTCGCTGCCTGAGTCCTTCAGGGACATGTCCTTGGCGATGCTCTCGTCATGAGACACGTTAGGGCTGGAGATATCTATGTCAGACTCCGAAGAAGGTGCATTTCCAGTTGGAGTTCGAGGTGGAGACTCATCATGATCAGCTGTATTTTTAGTTTCTAAAGTAAAAACAATTGGTAAAACTCGTGAATAGTGTTTAGTTAGCAGTTTGTTATTCAGAAGAGTTTATGGGCTTTCCAAATCCTCTATGATTTGACCAGTAACTTTTAGCCATTTACCTCTTACAAAAGCCAAATGGAAAATGAAGAAAAAAGAATTTATTTTTGGCAACTTTAAATTCTGACTAAAATGGAATTTGTGAGTTACCTAATACTTTCACTCATCCGTGTTTCTCCAAAGGCCCCCATCATGGGCAATCAAAAGTGGATGGAAATAAATTTTTTAAAACATTACCACACCACTCTATCTCTAGGAAATACACAGGATGGAAGACAAAGAAAAATATTTGCCTTTCTGGACAACACTAAACAGACTTGGTGTGAAAAGTATGAATAGACCTGACTCCTGAGTTAGCTGTTGGTAACCTAACAACTCCAGACTCTAAATCAGGGTTCTCACACCAAACACCTACTGGGGCTGAGCAAGGCCAAACAGAGAGATAATTGTCCATCTCAAGGGACAGCTACCAACTGTTCCTGGGGTGAATGGCCATCTGAGGTGCCCAGAGCTTTCCATTTGGTAAAAGAAACTAGTAACCCAGGTTTTCATATAAAATTTCTGTATTTTCAAATATTGGCAACAATTTTTTTTTTAAGTAAATACTGTGCAAGCAAGCAAACCAACCATGTTGTCAGTCTAGAAGCTCACCAGTCTGTATATGTACATACATATATGTGGAGTCTAAATAACAAAATAAACAAACAAAACAGAAACAGACTCCCAGATACGGAGAACAAACTGAAGGTTACCAGATGGAATGGGCATTGGGGAGCTGGGTGGAAAAGGTGATGAGATTGAGAAGTACAGATTGGTAGTTACAAAATAGTCATGGGGATGTGGAGTACAGCATAGGGAATACAGACAATGACATTTTAATAACTACGTATGGTGCCAGGAGGGTACTAGAATTATCAGGAGAATCACCTTGTAAGTTATATAACTGTCTAACCACTACACTGAATGCCTGAAATTTATTAATAAAAACATTATCAAATGTCAACTGTAATTGAAAAATAAAATTAAAAAATTAAATTTTTTTTTAAAAAGAAAATCTGGTCCAAGCCTTCTTCATCTGTAGGTAAGAAGAGGTGCCCAGTCCCTTCTGCCTACTGCAGATCCAATCTAATAGATCCAGCTATTTGGAATCTCACGAGCACTCCAGTACCAAACTGTCCTTAGCACAACATCAGAAAGCAACTGGGCAAACGGCATGCACCCAGCTGAAATTTTGTCAGTATCAGGCATCTACCTGAAGCAGTGGCCCGAAGCCTTCCTTACGAAGAAATTGACCACACCCTCCCTATATTGGGTCCAAATTATCCCACACCCACTCACCTCTATCTGAAAAGTCAATCGCTTGCTCAGTTTCTGAGCCAGAAGAACGCGTCTGCCGAAGCGGGTATTTTTTCGGAGTCACCGGGGTAGGCTGCTGCTGACTACGGGTCACTCTCCTGGTAGAGTAAACAGGCTCCTCGGTGCCAAAAGACTGCAAATTTCGAACAGGGCTGGAATCTGAAAAAATAATACAATAATTTAAAAAAAAAAGAAGGAACTCTGCTGCATTTCCTACCCATATGATTTATTAGCATGTAGGCCCTCGTTCTTCGTATTTCACAAAATCCAACAAATCTTTAAAATATCTACTTTAGTAAATAAAAACTAGCAGCAGAGCCTAGATCAGGTAAAGAGATGATATGTCATGAAGAATTAGTAGTTTAGGTTCTGGAATCAGGGCTGAAAAAGATTCAACTCCACTCTGCCACACCAACTAGCTGTGGCAACTCAGGCAAGCTTAATCTCTCTGAGCCTGTTCCCTTACCCTCAAAAAAGGGAAAATACCAGCAGCACATTCTTCACGGTTTGTTGTGAGCACAAAGTGAGATAATGTATGTAAAGGATTGAACATGACGCCTGGTACGTGGACCTAGTGCTGTATGACTAATAGTTGCATCCTCTCTTTCTCCCCTTACCCTAAGCCAGCATAAAACAAATATTCTATTATTAAAGGTATAACAATACACCACCATTTCCTTTCTTTAGGAATCTTTTTTCTTCCTGATTACCTTCTCTGATACCCTGAAGCAAAATCATAATAGATTCATAAAGACTTACGCAATAATACAACTTTTACAATTCTTTTGGATTGCAAAACCTGTTCTGAAGCACTTAGCAGCTTTTCTACATCTCCAGACACTGATGACATATAAAACGAATAAAACAAATTCAAAGCTGAAATTAAAGCATATTTTAAACAGAAAACTGAAATTCTCCAACTTTTGTGCAAGCTAGTACACAGTCAGGTTATCAGTTTGCACACCTCCAGGGGCTACATTTACAATGTAGTCTACCTTTTGCTGTAGAGAGGGCTGCCTAACATAGACTACATTGTGAATGGTGTCCCCAGCAGCTGTGCGACTCCATGGCCACGGAGTATATAACTAGAAAGAGACTCAGAGCTCATGTACTTCCTAGCTGTTTTGAATATTTAAAACTTCTAGCTCTGACTCATGTAGCTCAGTGGATTAAGCATGGGCCTGTGAAGCAAAGGGTCACTGGTTCAATTCCTAGTCAGGTCACATGCCTGGGATGCAGGCCAGGTCCCCATTAGGAGACACGAGAGGCAACCACACATTGATGTTTCTCTCCCTCCCCTCCCTTTTCTAGAAATAAATGAAATCTTTAAAATAAATAAATTAATCAATAATAAAAAAACTTTCAGGTGTCCAGGGCATGACCAACTATACCTTCTAAGAACATTATGACTTTTCCTTTGAATACACTGTTCCTTCTGCCTATAATAGCATTTCCCCATTTTTCAACTTGTTTCTATTAGATCCTTTAAAATTTCCATCTGGGAGTCCTGCCTTCATCTGGCTGCCCCACTTCTTGGCTTCCATAGTAACCCATGCAAACCTCTCTTTGAGTCCTTACCACAATGCATTACAATGACAGTTCACATTATCTGCATCTCACACTAAACTGAGCAGTCCTCAAGGGCATCAACTGAGTTTTCTATCACGGCATTCCAGTTCATGGCATCGTACCTGAATTAACAGTAGCCACTTATCAGTATCTCCACTGTGCTAAAAATAAAACTTAAAAATTGAGAGATCAAGAGACAACAGCTATAATCCAGCTGAAATATTAAATTCGAAAATAAAATTAGGAACAGTTATTAAGAGAATATTCCCACTGTCTTGCTTGAAAAACTGATGTTTTCTCTAACATTCACATAGTAGTAACCAAATCAGCACTATTTAAGTGCTCAAAGTATATTATATTTCCCCCCTTAATATAATGATCATCAGCTTTCTGTATTAACTGCAACCCTCCTTCCTACCCAGAAAATCCCAGAGCAGAGCCAGGAGGGATCAGAGGTGTCTTCCAAATCTAAGCCCAGATGGCTAATTGCTCTAGGAAAAAAAAGTTTAACACAGAAATTCTCTATTCTTTACTAACATAGAAAAATTCTGGATATTTACAACTTATAATTGAATCAACTGTTTGTATCTGTTAATTACATAACTGACTGTACACAGAATTAAACATGGTTTTAGAAGTATTGGGCCCCCATCAATAACAACTTCAAGGGACTATTTTAAGTCCCTAAATCTAGACCATTCTAACAGAAAATGAAATTATAACATTCTCACTTCACTGACAGGAAAACTATAATCTAAAAAGTTAAACCAGCAGTCCCCAACCTTTTTGGCATCAGGGGTCAGTTTTGTGGAAGACAACTTTTCCATGGACCAGGGTAAGGGGTATGGTTTCGTGATGATTCAAGTGTATTACATTCAAGCTCACCTCCTGCTGTACGGCCAGGTTCCTAACAGGCCCGGACTGGTACTGGTCCATGGCCTGGAGGTTGGGGACCCCTGAGTTAAATGACTCAAGATATATATATGTGTTACACATTCATTATATCAGACAAAATTCTTTTGGGTCTAAAAACTAGACAGAATCCCCAAAGGAACAATTTTTGAAGACCTGATGCTTGTATTGTCATTTACCCTGCATGTCACCAGATTCTAGCATCTATATCAAGCCTAGGGACCAGTTTCCACATTAACACAATAATGTGATGACCAGTCAGTTGGTTGTGGGGAGTGGTCAGGAAGATAGAAACCTTTTACCTTGGGAACTCTGGCTCAGCCGGGCTGAGGAGCGGGTGATCCGGGCAGATCGCCGGGATGTGCCATCGCTCTCTGAACTGTCTGTGTGCTCGAGATCTGTAGAAAAATCGGAATCTTCGGTTCCATCTGAACTACTGCCTGCATTCCTCTGTAACACCATAGATCCAGACATTAGCACAGAAGACATTTACTCTGTGGGTTTGTATTAACACTGGAAATAAAACAAACCACAATGCTGAAAACACAAAGGTCAAACCTAAAAAAGGATTCCACAGCTAATTTCCCTTTATTTTGAACATTTAAAAGGAACAACAAAAGTACAAATAATGTACCTTTATTAAATAAATGAAGAAAGAGCCCTGGCTAGTGTGTAGTGTGGCTCAGTGGATTGAGCGCTGGCCTGTGAAACAAAGGGTCGCTGGTTGGATTCTTGGCCGAGGCACACGCCTGGGTTGTGGGCCAAGTCCCCAGTAAGGGGTGCAAAAGACGCAATCCCACACTAATGTTTCTCTCTCTCTCTTTCTCCCTCCCTTCCCCTCTCTAAAAATAAACAAAATCTTTAAAAAGTAAATGAAAAAAGAATTAATTCCTCCTGTATTAAGACTATTTCTAAAACAAGCCCATTTGGAGGTCAGTATCACAAACTGGAAATAAAAGTATCCAACTCAAAATGACCTGGCTGACATAACCACCACTTACAGAAAGTCCAAGGTAGTGAGAAAACTGTTACTGCCTGACCCCATTTAACCTTAGGGTAGCTTTCATTCAAAGTCTCTATGAACAGCTATCACGCTTTAAAAAGTCATACACTAATTCAAAATATCATGCCCCATAACTCTGATTCCAAAATAACCTAAGCAGAGAAAAGTAAACTTTTTCTTTCTTACGTTATCTACCTTTGAAGCTTCTCCACATGAATGCTAAAAGGGCTTTAAAAAAAAAAGTAACTTACACAAGACTTGCAGGATTCATGAACAAAGGATTTTTATCATCTTTTCAATGAATAATTATTTGTCAGTTATATAGCTTCCTAGGGCATGTTTAGCCATAAGGATAAATTTCATCAGCTAGTATTAACACTATACATACTTTACTAAACCAGAAAGGGAAAGCATTTGCAAAACAAAACAAACCACACACACACACAAACACAATACAAAGCCTCACACTATAAGTCCCCTAATCTTTATTCAAAACCCTTGGAGATCCTGGCTGGTGTGGCTCAGTGGATTGAGTGCCTGCCTGCAAACTGAAATGTCACAGGTTTGGTTCCCAGTTAGGGAGCATGCCTGGGTTGCAGGCCAGGCCCCCAGCTGGGGGCAACCAAATGGATGTCTCTCTCACACATCCCTCTTGTTCCCTTCCTTCTTCTCCCTCTAAAAAAATAAGTAAATAAAATCTTTAAAAACCCTCAGGGCCAGTTGTGTTCGGAATTCACAATTTCATCGATTTTATTTTTTGTTAAATATTTTATTTATTTATCTTTTAGAGGGGAAGGGAAGGAGAGAGGGAGAGAAATATCAGTGTATGGTTGCCTCTCATGTGTCCCCTGCTGGGAACTGGCCTGAAACCCAGGCATGTGCCCTGACTGGGAATCGAACCGCAATCCTTTGGTTCGCAGGCCCGTGCTCAATCCACTGAGCTACACCAGCCAGGGCAATTTTCATGATTTTAGAAAGGGAATACTTTCAATAATAACACCCCATAATCAAACACATTCTGCAACAAAATACATAAATACACTAAAGAAGGCACACAAAAACTGTAAGTAGCCTCAGGACAGTTTAGAACTGGCTTTGCCACCAAATAAGTTACAAAAAAAGGCCTTACTTTTTCAAGAGCTCTTTGTATTTGGGGAGACTGTGGACCTATTCCAAAGTACCAATACTATTCCTGCATTTGCTAAGCCTTAACATAAACAACTACCAACATAGGCCGTTTTTAGACTACGTTAAATAGTGTAAATATTTTATTTGAAAGCCTCTGTGAAGAGAAAGATGTCTGCAGGAATGAGCAAGAATACCACCCAGCCTTCCTAATAGTTCAAGGGTAATCTGTGTAGAAATGAGAACAGACCCCAGAATCATAAAAATCTGTAAGATGAAAGGGGGTGGGTGGGAATTAAAGGTCATTTCGTCTGGTTACACAGATACTTGAATCCCTGATCCTCTCTGACCATCCCTTCCTGGCCTGACCGCTTCTCTGGCTTTCACAAAGTCTACTCCCCATCTTGCTCGAGCAGACTTACTTGCTCCCTCATTTCTGTTCCATTACACCCTGTATATATACTTCTAAGTAGAGAATTTACTAGATCCTACGGTTACTTATATGTCTGTCCCACCCCCTCTTCGGACTGTGATTTCTTTAAGCCAGGGGTTATGTCTAATTAATTTTGAATCCCCAGCAATCAGCACACTGCAAGTAGTCAACAAAAATTTGTTACATTAGACTTCTTCTGTAACGCTGGCTTTTCCATTGCCTAATTGAGTAGCTCGGGGCTCTCCTCTAGGCCTCTGTTTAGCTGTAAAAAGAAGGGATGCGATGTCCCAAGGTGGTCTCGTTAAGACCCATTAATTCCAGAAAGTTTTTGACTTTACGAACTGCATTTTCTAGGCACTGTCCAACTACGCAAATAAGAAAAAATTAAATGCTTCGATGCAATTGGCCATAGTGAGATCCCGTGGGAGTAGGCGCTGGATTCTCTCGCACGCAGTCCCCTGCTTTGTTGTGTCCCCCGCCCGGAAAGGAAGGATGCTCCCAAACCCCGCCTCTCCACTTATCAGCATCACCAGCCGGAAGGGTGGGGATTTGTGACACCCAATCGTGATCAGCTAAACCGCACCGCCCCCCTCAACGGGGCAGACTGCCAAGCTCAGCCAATCAAGAGAGAAGGGATCGTTCTCCACAGCCAGTCCGAGAGCTTAGGGCCCGGCCCAGACACCTCCCCCATGCGCGGGGAGGTAACCGTTGGGCCCAAATGATTGGCGGTGACACCAGCCAATTAATATGCTCCTAGCCGTTTCAGCGACCAATTAGCAAAAAGAACGCCTCCGAGCCTGGCAAGCAGAGGGCGGGAATAGTTACAGGCAGAGGCCGAGGCCAGGGTCGGGCCCACATTTTTCTGTTGGGTATGAACTTAAGAGAGGGTTGCCGAGCTAGGTTTTAGAGAGCGGAAATTTGGAACCCAGGGGCTGTGAGACGTGACCAACTGCGTCACACTGCTCAATCGACCGTCCCTAGACACCCGCCATCCCTCCGATCCCGTTTTTCTAACCTTCCTTCGCGGCATTGCCGGCGCCTGCGGCCCGACAGTTCCAATTCGGGCAGCGGCAGCAGCAGCAAGAGGAACGGGGGCTCCGGCGGGCTCCGTGGCGGCCTCTGTAGCAGTCCCAAACCTGCGGACGATCCCAAGTGCTTCTTGCTTTACAGCGTCTACAACCTTCTGCGCAGGCGCCGCGGGCTGAGGCGCTTTTTCCTTCACTTCCGGCTGGGGCTCGCGTCACTTTGACGTTGCGGTTCAGATGGGGTGCTGGGCGGTTCGCTCCTGGTGAGGCTAGCGAGCGCCATTTTGAAATTGGGCAGAAAATACAAACGGCCGCCAGCCATTTTTACTCAGGGGAATGGCACCCTTTGTGGGCGTGAGTAGCCGTTCTTATTTGGGGCAGAAGCCTGACAGTTGAAGTTAACGATTCTCATCTTTACCTTGGGCAAAATTTCCCTTTCCAGTCGTTTTAATTTCTGAAGTTGAGGAAGGAAATCCCCAGGATTCATCAGGTTGTTGATACTTAACCCCTTCATTGCCTAATTGGCTAAAGGATGTTTAGGTCCATCATAGAATCTCAAAGTTGAGAAGAGATACTTTGCACAAAAATCTATTTTCAGAGCCACCCAGTGTCTCAAAGCGGTGGGAATGGAGATTTGTAAAAGGAACGAAAGGCTAGCGTCTACAATCAGGAAGTTTTTTGTAGGGGAGACATTGTCCTTGCCCTTAGCGAACGGCAAATTAAGTTAATCATTCATGTCGTCGAAGGCTGAAGCATTCTCCAGAAGCTGCACCTTTAAAGAATTCCCAATTTAGCTTTGTGGTGGGCGCGCACCTCCTTCCCCCAATCTGTATGGGTTTGAGAGGCCTGGGTAGCCCGTGGGAACGGGAGGTTGGGTGTCGTATCAGAATGGGAGAAGCAATGAACCCCATTTTAGCCCAAGTGACCCCTGGAAATCAGATGCTTGAGCCAGGAGTTGGGGGAGGGAAGAAGAGGAAGAAACATTTTCGTGAAACTGGAGCTAAAAAAAGACGTGGATGTTTAATAATAGGGCTTACTTTGATTTGAGAGGGTCAAGGAAAAAGTTGATTAAGGATATAAGGCTGGAAGAAGAGCCGTAAGAAAAGGCTGGGAAGTGGGGAGCAGGCGTTGAGTATTTAAACTCTGGAGGATAAGCCTTGAGAAGACCAAAGCTTGGCGGACTCCAGGCAAGCTCGGTCATTAATTTAGGATCATGGACCCCAGTTTTCACCTGAGGCCAACTAAAGTGGAGATTTCCCGCAGGTGCAGAGCTAAAGAACAAAGCAACAGAAGGTAAACATCTGATTGCTGTGCTCAGTGGAGGACTCTAAGGAGTTAAAATTCCAGACCCTTCACCAGCACTCTCCTTGGGGATAGCCTGGGCTGGCATTAAGACAGGCAGTTTTTAGTATTTAATATTTAGATGTTAGTGTTTAGTATAAATACCTTTGAATAACCTACTTAGGTTGAACTCCACATAAAAACTTATTTGGAAGGGCTCAAGATTCTTCTTCCAGTACACCGCTAGCACTTAAGCATTTCATTTCACACTGTTACTGCTATTTTGCGCTTACTGGTGTGTTTTTGAAGTCACTCTTGGATGTCTGGCTCCTGGACTAGTGGTCAGGAGCTCTTATGTTAAGAAAATAGCTCATTTCTTTCATACAATCCATAGGAGTGCCCAGACCTTGCTCTACCCACACAGAAAATGCTTGCTAGTCAATCAGAATGTGTTTACTGTTTTATGGTCACTGAATGTATAGATGGTGAAATTAGTATTTTAAAATAAGATCTAATTATGCGTAACCATTCATCATACCAATAACAGCATTACAAACGTCCGACATTAGTTAACACTGCAGCTAACATTGAAAGTGTTACTGTTTCATTTAGACATGGTTCTTGTCCTGGGAAAGTGTACAGTCGGGTGGAAAGATGGAAAAAAAAAAACTAACACCAATAAGAAAGAAATATAATCCTAAAGAAAATGTGTGTTTAAGATAAAAGTAGAACATCCAAGTATATTTAGAAGGGGCAAAGGGGGATCCTGGAAGCTTTTTCCTTTCCCTTTTTTTTTAATCAAACATAGTGTTTCCTGTGCGTGTCATTTTTATCATGACACCATCAGCTCTCGAAGGAGGAACTGATGTTGGTTTCAAAGCCCTTGACTAGTTGCCCCCGTGCCCAACCTCATCCACCAGACTTTGCAGAAGTAACTCTGCTGTTATTCCTGCCTCGGTACATCTGCCAGATTTCTTGAACACTCACTTTCTTCAGAAAGTCTTTCCTGATTTAGGATTTCCGAGGTTGTAGGGCACAGTGACATGTTATTTTGCATGTACTGCTATATTTATACTTTTCCTTATACAATTCAGTAGCTATTCTGTTCCCCTTTCTTCCCAAACAATAGGAGCATATAACCCTATTTATTTCATTCATCAGCTCTACCACTTTCTACCTGTGTTGCTCTTGGACAAGTTTTAAAATTTATCTGTGCCTCAGTTTTCTCATCTGTGAAACAGAAACACTGATAGCCACCTCCCAGGGTTGTTGTAAGGGTTAAAGGAGATGATTGTCGTAGAGCACAGTCCCGTGTCTGAGGAAGAGCTCAGTAAAGGGTCGTTGTTACTGATATTCATGTTGATGCCAGTCATCTTAGTCATGTCTGTAACACCTTTGTGTTTGTGAATACATCTTGACGTGGTCTCAGTGGTGGTTTGTTCTTGTCTGTTCAACCACTTCCTCACTTCACCTCAAGAGACACCATGATTACCCAGGCACTATATACCAAGCACTCAGTGACACCAAAATGGACAAAACACTGTGTTTTCCCGAGCCAGGAAGCTCATTGTTCCAAATTACTATATTAATGGGAAAGTAGAAGGGAGAGCAAAGTTCAGAAGTGATACAGTGGAGGAAGTAGAATGTTTGGAAGGATTTATGAAAGGGGTGAAATAAGTGGAATTTCACAGGACAAATAATTTGGCTAGTGGGCAAGAATAGGGCTTTCCATGCGAAGGGAGCAGCATGTGCAAAAAGTGCAGAGTTGTGAAGCAGCGTTGTATGTGGGGTGACTAACGGCATGATGGAGTCGGGGGTAGTTGTCTAAAAGAAGAGGCAGGAATGGTTTGGGAACCCATTCATGCAGAGCCTTGAACACCCTGCTAAGGACCTGAACTA
Organism: Carollia perspicillata; assembly: GCA_004027735.1. Classification (NCBI taxonomy): domain Eukaryota; kingdom Metazoa; phylum Chordata; class Mammalia; order Chiroptera; family Phyllostomidae; genus Carollia; species Carollia perspicillata. The sequence continues at coordinate 17,751 of PVKM010005945.1, read as the reverse complement.
GAGGTGATGGGAGAGCTCTGAAGGACTTTAAGCAGGAGAGTCCCATGATCAGATCTGCATTTTAAAGATCTCTCTGGAAGCTGTGAGGGGACCTGAGCAGAGTGGCAGGGAGACCCGAAACAACAATGCTGTAGTAACCTTACCCAGAATTGAGCAGGGCAGGGGGAGTGAAGGCAATCTTTTGGGTATGTCCCTGTTCATTTTCTTTCTTTTAACTGTATCTTATCTCCTCAGCTACATTTGTGAACTTCCTAAAAGATCCCTCAATTTCCTTTAAAATGCTCCCCTTGCCAGTAAAATGATAGGTACCAGATTTCAAATACAAAGTGCAGTTGTTCATTGTTTGCTTCAAAGGCTTGAGAGCTCCTGGAGGTTGAGAGCCTTGCCTGGCTGGCCGCACTGTCTCCAGCTTCTCCCTTGCTGGCTGGCATCTAAAAGGGCTCGGTAAATGGGGTGGCCACTGCCAGGTGTTGGCTCAGTTAGGAAAGACTTGCATGGAACCAGCCCTCCTCTCTCCTCCAAGCCTCTTTTTTGACCAGTGATGTGCCTAGGAGGGGTGAGGAGCAGTAGTTTCCTCAGTGTGCAGATAACTGTCCTGTAAGCTGGGGAAGTGTACCTTGACCTTTTTAAGACAATGCTAGTATAGCCAGGCCAATCTCCTAACTTCTTTTTTTTTTAAGATTTTTTTTTTAGAGAGAAGGAAGGGAAGGAGAAAGAGAGGGAGAGAAACATCAATGTATGGTTGCCTCTCACGTGGCCCCCACTGGGGACCTGGCCCACAACCCAGGCATGTGCCCTGACTGGGAATCAAACCGGCGACCGACAACCCCTTGGTTTGCAGCCTGCGCTCAATCCACTGAGCTACACCAGCCAGGGCGAATCTCCTAACTTCTGAGTACAAATATTGGCCTAGTCTTTATCCCTTTGGGAAAATCTCAGAGGTTGCTGATGTCACCATAATTCATATTAAAATATTTTCTCTTTAAAGCCACTTTAAAAATAGAGTCAGAACAGCCAGTAATGGTCCTTTCTTTTTTACTCCTGCTGGAGATGGCCTGGAACTTCTCTTACCTTCTCAGACACTTGTTAATTTGGTTCTTGTATCCCCCTTACCCACCACCCACTCCCAGCCTCACCCTGGGGTAAGGTGTTGGACAGATCCCAGCAGGCTCAGGCACAGCTCCCCGCCTCTGCAGCTGGGGTTATAAATAGCCACCAAAATTAAACAGTCAAATAACCACGTTTTGAGAACTGCTTAAAAAAAATTACTGTTCCTGACTCAGTAGCAGCTCTCCTCCTCATGCCCTTCATCCCCCGCCCCCTTCCTCCACTTATCTGCCTCCCTCCCCTGATCCAAGCTCCCTGGGGTCAATCTGCGCACAAAGCTATGCTATGATGAAGACATCTTTTTCCGTATCTGACAGGGCCAAAGCCCTTCAGGGCTGTAGTTATAGTTACATGATGTTGTTATGGCAGCGGAGGCCTCGGGGCAACATATGTTCCTGGGTGGTAATTGGGTTTGCTTTCACAGACTGTCTCTCCCTGGGTTCTTCATTCCCAAATTCACTTATCAAGAAGACCAGGGAATTGTCATTATGGATGGGCCTTCATTTTTTAATTCCAGCAAAACTGAATTCCCCTTTATTCCTCAGGATGGAATGTACCTGGTCATTGTGGGTCAAGACTTCCTGGACTCCATGCATTTTCATTTATTCATTCAACAAATATTTATTAAGGATTTAATAAGTGCTAGGCAATGGGCTGAGAGCTGACAGGCATGGTCCTTCCCCTCCTAGAACTGACCATTTAGGACAAAGAGTGATAGGAGGGGGCTGCAGGAGTATGACTCTCACCTGCCCCAGCCCCCTCCACCTTTTCAAATAGTGTTAACCAGTGTAATAACACTAAGTACATTTTTGAGAAAATATATTCTTAATCTCACTGCTGTCACAAAGCTTTTTGTATTTTTTACATATTGCCTTTCAATTTTTCTTTATGTGCATATGTTTTATTACATGTGATGCTTTTGTATGGATGCGTTCATTTTTTACCTCAAGTTTCATATCTCTCACACATTCTTAGCATTTCCCAGGTTTCTCTATTAGTCTGCATAATTGTAGTCACTGTGTGACATTACCTCGTGGTCCTGTGGCACGTGGGCTCTGGTTCCCACGAGGGGTTGTTGAGGGTCTCGTGTCAGATAGAGCGGCAGTGAGTACTTACACCTGTAGCGCCCTCTCGCTTTCATTCCTACCCCTTAGGTATTGTTTGCTTTCTTTCCCAAAGACTCGCCCACATTGAGAAGTGTCACCACCATTGTGTGTGGGTGCCAATTGTAAGACGGTGTTCCCAGGACTGTTACCACTGAACAAAATCTTGCAATTTTAGTAGAAATGAAAACTGTCTCAAATGTGCTTTTTGACTTTGTTTCTAGTCAAAAGGATAAACTTCAATCTTCCATGTATTTATTTACTAGTTTTGTTTCTTCTTCTGTGAAATCCTATCATTACTGATTTCTCAAACTGTTGCCTTGATGATTTTCTTTTAAGTTTCAATGAGAGGTGGAGAGAGATACATGTTTTATCAGAGCCACATTCGGTTACAGAGTCAGTGTTATTAAGAAGGCAGAACATTTGCTTCATGATTATTTCTCTAGTATTTCCTTCTCACTTTCACTCTGGCTTTCCAGTTACCTGCAGTGGCAAACTCTCCGCCAGGCATGCATCTGGCTGAGAAACAGAATGAGATGATAAACAAAATGTGTAGATGACATGGATGACACAATGAGGAGGCAGGTTGTATCTGACCTTAGAAGGCGCTGAGGGGCCACTTTAAAAGCTGTAGTCACTCTTGCCCACTATAAAAACCTTGAATATGGTTCTGTAGACACTTTTTTTCCCCTGGGAAGAACTGAGTCCCAGAAAAAAAAAATTCCCAAACCAGCCAACTTTAGGAGGATGAAAAATGACCCTGCATTCTGCCATTTATAAACTGTGGGTCCTTTTATTTGTTGGGAGATACTTTCCCAGGAATGGGGCCTAGGAACAGGTCCCTCTGTGTCATTTACAGTGCTAACCCAGTTTCTCTTGTAACTAACAGTGCCCAGATGTGAAGCAGCTGGCCAAGGTGACTGATGCAAGCAATACTAGGAAAAAACATTTCTCCATTTAAGGCAAACCAGCACATGCAAGGTCCAAATCCACAACCTTGGACTTCCTAGTTTTGCTCTAACCAGCCAAGGTTACTAACCTCAACCCAGCCTCAGGGGTTAAGAATGGTTTTCTTATCTGGAAATTACTTGAGGATGAGTAAGCATCTGGTCATTTTCTTACCTGCCTGGCCTTGCCAGTAGATGTCACTACACCAAACCAATCCTCCAAAGACAGAACTAAAAAGCAAAGAGGGCTTCAGAGAGGGTGAGTCCAACAACCATCATGACCCTCTTCTCCCATGGCTTCCATTAATGACTCTGGAAATCTATCAAGGATATGTAAATAGCTATCATTCCAGACAGTACAGAGGCCTGAACTCAGCTGGCCAAGACCCCGGGTCCTGGGCAGCGTCACGGTTCTTATCCAAGGGCCTTTCCCCAGATTGGGTGGGGAGCCCAGCTGCTATAGGAAGGGCAGCAGGGTGAGCAGACCATTTAAATGGGGGCACATATGATAGAGTTATCTAGGAACAAGAGCCATAGTTTTGGGCCTGTTCCAATGTCACTGTGCAGCTGATACCTTAGGCAAAGCACTCCACCCACCCTCCACCCTAACCCCTCTGTCCACACGGGCCTGAGCCAGCCCTAGCCTAAGGGCTGCAAGACCTGGGCTTGCTCATCAGTTTGGGGCCTCCCCAGTGCCAGCCAGACATGGCCACACCATGAGAGGACACGGGAAGTTTCTAGCCATTCAGACCATTGTCATTCTCCTTCAAGAGAAGTACAAGCAGCATTAGTAATCTGGGACAGATGGCCATTGTCAGCTCTTCTGTCAAGACTTTCATTCCCTGGGCTTCTGTAGGATAAGGACTGAAACCCACACTGGGCCTGCAGTGCCCTGCATGACCTGTCCTCTGGGTAACCCTCCACCCACCCCGCACAACCTCATCCTCCGTGCTGCAGCCTGACTGGCCTCCCTCGCAGTTCCTTAGGAGTGCCCTGGTTCCTCCATTTCAGCATCTTCGCGTAAACTTTACTCTGCCTGGAATGCTCTTTCTCTACATTCTTTTTCTCCTAGGTCTACTAATCCTCCAGATCTCAGGTCACATGTCATTTCCCCGGGGAACTCTTCCCTGCAACTTCCAGACTAGATAAGCCCCTGGTTTCTACACTTCTATAGCACCCTGTACTTCTCTTCACAACACTTTCCTCAGTTTGTAATTAGACATTTGAATTCCTTACCTTCTGCCCTGCAAACACATACCCCAGACTACAGATTTCGTGAGGGCGATGCCATTGATCGTTGGCACCTAGCACAGTGAGTACATGGCGCTTGGTAAGCACTCAGTAACCATTGGGTGTACAAAAGAATGGCAAATGAATATATAAGTTAGAAAACAGCCTCACTCTTGTGTGCATCTTCATGTAGCATCTGTATATGAAATCTAGAACTTAATTCTGGCCACTGAGCTCCCAAGGCAGACATATCAGAGTCCAGAGAAAGTTAAATCGGTCAAGAGAAAAGTGGAGGTTACCAAATGAGACAAAATTTAAAAGATTGTGGAAACTTGGAGGCTGAGGGATATGGTTTTTGCACATGAAAATAAAAGGGGATCGATGAAAATATGTTAAATCCCAAAAGGTCAGCGTGAAGGGAAATCCTGAAAAGCAGACTGTGGGCTACCCAGAGAAGAGACCATGTATTATTCATCTCTATATCCCCCGGCACCTAGCTTGATGCCTGGCACATCGTAGGAGCTCAAGACATGCAGTTGAACTATTTTGTTGCTGAAGCTTAAAGGAGGTTGACTGGTTCTGGGGATAAGTAGTATGTCATTATTCATTTGGGAAACACCAAAGGCAAAAAAAAAAAAAAGTATGAATAGGGTCAAGAAGGGTTCCTTTACATGTATAGACAATAGCTATACAATAGGCTGTTTCAGGGGCATTAGGGCTATTCAAGGCCCTTCATTTGACCTTTTTGAGATCATCCTTATGAAGGACAGTTACCTCGCACTCACAAAATACATCTTATTTCGACCAGCAAGGCCCAAATTCTGCCTATGTTAAAGCATTGGTCTCACCCCACCTCACATTGTTACCTCCTTCAGTGTCCTCCAGACTCTTGGGCACATGCCCTGTTGGTCCTTTGGGCCGATTCTACTCTGGTTTTCATCAGGAAAGGAACAATCCCAGAAAGTTGTGCCCTGTGATCAGAAGTAAAAATGGCTGCATCTCTCAGGGCAACCAGAGCCTGGGCCTGGTATTCCTGAGCCCACAGCAGGGAGGCCATTAGCCCCAGGCCCAAGAATCCCTGCAACCAGCACCCCTGGCATTTAGCCTTCCATCCCTGGCACTTAACCCCCTGGCCCCTTAAGCAGGGACATTTCAAATAGTTTTTCTTGGAGCCATGGAGTGTTCAAAAGAATTCTTATATATTAAAAAAATAAATCCTCTAAAAACAGCCATTGAGCTACTCAACCTCACTTATTCCTTCCCTCTCCCAGCAGTATGGGGCTTAAAGAAAAGGATAAGGATTTGGGTGTATATTTATTCACCTCATTCCAGCAAGGTCCACTGGTCTCATCCTAGAGAGCATCAGAATCTTGGGTCCCAGGAGAGGTGAGGGCTGTATCTTGTCCCAAAGCTGGAGCCTGAAGGCACAGACTTGATCAAGAAAATACTTTTGACTCTTGTCGATGGTGTGCTAATGCATCATGGAAACTAGTCCCAGGGCCTTCCCCTCTCAGGCTTCCCTTCCTTTCCTTCCAGCAGACTATAAATCACCGAGTATTAAATATTGTCTCAAGGACCTTCCTGCCCCCACCTCTACTCTGGGACTCCCTGCCAGGCAGAAGACTGCAAACTAAGCAGGGAGAAAAGAGAGAATGGACAGCAGGCAGGGGTGCCCATCATTTATCAACCAAACACAGCGGTCAGTCACTCTTTCCAGCAGGACGCTGGCAGGCTGGGCAGGCAGTGCAGCCAGAGCTTTCTGGCAATGGAGAGCAGGGGCCAGCAAAGAGCTCCCTCTACTTGGCTGCCCCCTCCCAGAGGTAGGAGGACAAAGTCAAGGGGTGAGTCCCTTCGTTTTCTGATTTTCGGAATTGAACACACTTAGTTCTGGATAGATTCTTACCTCTTTCCCACCCTCTTCTGCCAAGTCTTACCTAGGGCCTCCTCTTGTAGCTTCTCTTTTGACCCCACGAAGAGCTTTCTCACTTTACCTGGCACACTACAGAAGTTTCTTAAGAGTCTCGGCTCCGGAGCTCTGGCAGTCTTTCTTAAAGGGCAGCACCGCCCTTCTGCGTCCTTTAATCTTCTCTGGTTTCTCCTTAATGGAAATCCCCCAACTTCCCCATCTCTCGCTCTCCTCCCCAGAGATAGGAAGCTTGGAGAAAGGGAATGGATTTGCTCCCAGGGTAGCTAGTCCACTGAAGAGGAGACAGGCTTTTGCCAAGAAGTTAAAAAAGTTTGACTCACACATGAGGAACAGCTGGAATCTGCCAGACTCACCTACATGATTTCTGAGCACTGCTCCCCTGCAATATAAACAAAGTTAGAGATCTGGAGAGTTTAGGGCTGGGGGAGTGACAGTGTGACAGAGAGGCAGAGGAGTGGGTTATAGCATGACTAGTCTGGCCTGTATTCCTGGCTCTGACCTTCAACCTCTGGGTAAGGAGTGGACCTCTAGGGCTGTAGCCCCCTCACCTAATCCACTGAGCACCCCCTCTACTCCCAGTTGTGATTATACACAGTAGAGGTGAAAGCAGGTCACTTCTAGCTGTATAACCTTCAACAGGTTTCCTAACCATTCTGAGCCTCAGCTTCCGTGCCTGTGAAATGGGGATAATTATACCTACTGTATAGTGTATACTAACTATGACTGAGGATTAAATGAGATGAAGTGTGCAAATTACTTTTCCTGCAGTAAGTGCCTAGTAAATAAATGTTTCCTTCTATGCTGTGTAGCAGGGGCACATGGTCTGTAGTATCCTGATTATATTCATTCCTGGGGCCCTGATATTCTACAGGTAGTACAGGCTCCTTGGACATTCTGAGGAATGCAGATCCTCTACTGGTTCAGAGCTCCCAGGATTTCTAGTCTGTTTGGGAAAGAATTCAGTATTGGGTATATAAAGCCAAGAAATTCTTAGGTTGGTATCTAAATCCTGGCTTGACATTCTGGGCAAACACCCAGGAGGTCAGAGAATTGGATGGAGCTGTTGGGTGGGACTTCCAGGGAAGGTGCCAACCTGTGTGCTTTTAACAGAGTGGCATGGAAGCAGCAAGCCCAAGCTGCTTCCTACCCCAGCAGAATACAGTCCACTTTGTAGAATACCAGGCCTTTGCCCAAGTTAAATGGAAACAAGGGTCGCAGAGGCCACTGGCAGAATGTACTGGAACATTCCAGGCTCTTCCGCTGCACAACACTATTCCTTGAGGCTTTGAGCCATCAGGGGCTTCCAGGATTGGGTACAAGGTCCTCACCCTCTACAAGGCACAGGAGGAGAAACCACCTGATTTTAAAGGGGCAATATTCTATGTACTACCAAGTTACTCAGTGGGAGGATTGTCAGTCCAGCCCCTGGAGACTTTTTCATTAGGCAGAGAGACTTGGCTGCCAAAGCCATTTTGTCAAGCCAGAGCCATCTTGAGGAATAGATGTGTTAGGAACAGGATATCCACAGGAAAAAACAGGAATAGACACTCCTCAATTCAGTCAGGGTTGAAGCATTGGATGGGATGTAACCAGGCTCCAATCTTTCCGTTAGGAACAAATTTACAGTGAAGCTGATGAAACTTAAGTGTCGGAACCTCTCACTTGCCCAGAAGGCCTTGTACCTAATTCTATAAATTTTTTTTACTCTTTAACTTAAAGAGGAACCCCAAACAACATAACCATTAGACCTCACAAAACCTCAAGTCTTCCCTATTTTCAGTCTACAGGGCTTTTGGCCTCTGCTTTTGGGAGTGATCAGAAACACTAGTTGGAGAAACAGTCAAATACAACACTTAACCAGTGTTGACTTAACATTGCGGGGTGCAGTGGCTTGCACTAGTTGCTGACAAGAAATACCAGAACAAGTGGGTCTCTTTGCTCAGAACTGAAAAGAAAGGACAGTTATAAAATGACTTATGCAGAAATGATAAAGCTGCCCATAAGCTAGTACTCATCAATACTGGGCTACGAACTGAACGCCTGAGTCCTGAGGGAGTCATTAGTGTCTCACAAGGTCAGTTGAGGACTGTTTGGAGGGAGTGAAGTCTACTTGGAAGTTGAAGCAGATGGTGAAGAAGATGGAGTTGCAGGGAGGAGGAAAATTCATAAACCGAGGCACAGAAAGTAAAACTGAGGAAGAACCTTTGGTGATATTTTGCGGTTATCTGTTATTACAAAGGCCCTTTAGAGAGAATATTTTTGGCTCTGAAAATAGCTTTGGAGCCTATGTCCTGGATGTAAAGGAAGTCAGACTACAGATCAACTTTCCAATCACTCGTCCCTTTGGTTATATTTATAATATTTTTGAATTGGAGTAATAGTTGATGTCTGATTTGGTGCACGGCGTGAGGGGAAGGGAGAGGGACTGAAATCACACGGAGGATGTTTAGACGATTGTAGCTTATTTGTCTCAGGGATAATTGTATTTTTGAGGCTGACCTGAAGAAGGTAAATGGGAACAAGGGTGGAGAGGAGGGAAGTCCAAAGGTGGCTGAGACAAATGGGCCTTTTGGTTTATATGCAGTCTCCTGGGAACGTATGTAAACCAACATCTCCTCTCCGAAGACTTTGATCTCTGAGTGGGCCTGGGAAAGTCGGGAATGGGGGATGCAAACTGTTCCCACCGAGGCGCTGCCCTAGAAACCAGATGGTTCCCTGGTGTGCCCATAACCACATGATGCTGCAGAACTCCAGTGTACTTTAATGAATATTTTGTGAAGTGCCATTTGCATGTTGGTCACAGTGTGCTAGGTGTAGTAATTAGAGTGATGATCAAGACACACCTGTTCTCCCCAGGAAACACATACAACAGGGTCCAGCAGAAGTAAGGCCTGCTTGAGTGTGGTTGGTAGGGTAATAATATGGGTGTAATAATTTATGATTTTGATTTGAACATTTCACCTAAAATGACATATGGTGTGCTTGAATGTGATAGTGTTATGTTACAGAATTGCATGCTTATGATTTTGTAATAAAAAAGGGGGGCGTTATTTGTGCCAAACCTTGTATTTTAGAGAGAGAAGAGTTTTAAAAAATGAAAAATGCCAATCTGGCATTTCATAGGCCAAAGACCTAAAGCTAACATCTTGTGTAGTGACCTTTTAGGGATATCATGGGGGTAGGTATATTTTTTTCCTGAGACATTCCCTTAGAACAGGGGTGTCAAACTCATTTTTACTAGGGACCACACCAGCCCTGCGGTTGCCTTCAAAGGGCTGAAATAATTTTAGGACTGTATAAATGTAACTACTCCTTAACTGTTAAGGAGCTGAGATTACATTTGGCCCTTTGAAGGCAACTGTGAGGCTGATGTGGCCCCCAGTGAAAATGAGTTTGACACCCCTGCCTTAAAAGATTAGCACACACCATAGATCTTGCATTCATAAACATATCTAAATCAAATTTTTGTAAATGTATTGATGAGATATAAACTATATACCATAAAATCTACTAATTATACATTTATAATTCTATGATTTTTAGTGAATTTATAGGGTTGTGCAACCATTGCCGCATTCCAGGTTTAGATTATATCCATTGCCCCCAAAAGCTCCATTGTGCCTATTTGCAGGTAATCCCTGCTCCCACTCTGAACCCTAGGCAACCAGTGATCTACTTTCTGTCTCTACAAATTTGCCTTTTCTGACCTGGCTGGTGTGACTCAGTGGATTGAGCAACTGGCCTGCAAACTGAAAGGTCACCAGTTCTATTCCCAGTCAGGGCATGTGCTTGGGTTTTTGGGCCAGATTCCCAGTTGGGGACATGTGAGAGGCAACCAATCAACATTTCTTGCACTGATGTTTTCCTCTCTTTCTCCCTCCCTTCCCTTCCAGTAAATAAATAAAAAATTTAAAATAAAGAAATAAATTTGTCCTTTCTGGACATTTAATATAAATGGAATCACACAGTATACAATCTTTTGCATCTGGCTTCTTTCACTTAATATAATTATTTTTAGCATACTTTTTAAAAATATATTTTATTGATTATGCTATTACAGTTGTCCCATTCTCCACCCCCTTCATTCCCCTCTGCCCTCCACACCCCCTCCCATTTACATTCCTCCACTTTAGTTCATGTCCATGGGTCATACATATAAGTTCTTTGGCTTCTACATTTCCTGTACTATTCTTACCCTCCCCCTGTCTATTTTCTACCTACCATTTATGCTACTTATTCTCTGTACCTTTTCCCCCTCTCTTCCCACCCCCACTCCCCTGTTCATAACCCTCCATGTGATCTCCATTTCTGTGGTTCTGATCCTGTTCTAGTTGTTTGCTTAGTTTGCTTTTGTTTTTGTTTTAGGTGTGGTTGTTAATAACTGTGAGTCTGCTGTCATTTTACTGTTCATATTTTTTATCTTCTTTTTCTTAGATAAATATCTTTAACATTTCATATAATGGCTTGGTGATGATGAACTCCTTTAACTTGACCTTATCTGAGAAGCATTTTATCTGCCCTTCCATTCTAAATGGAAGCTTTGCTGGATAGAGCAATCTTGGATGTAGGTCCTTGCCTTTCATGACTTGTAATACTTCTTTCCAGCCCCTTCTTGCCTGCAAGGTCTCTTGAGAAATCAGCTGACAGTCTGATGGGAACTCCTTTGTAGATAACTGTCTTCTTTTCTCTTGCTACTTCTAAGATTCTCTCCTTATCTTTAATCTTGGGTAATGTAATTATGATGTGCCTTGGTGTGTTTCTCCTTGGGTCCAACTTCTTTGGGACTCTCTGAGCTTCCTGGAAGTCTATTTCCTTTGCTAGACTGGGGAAGTTCTCCTTCATTATTTGTTCAAATAAGTTTTCAATTTGTTGCTCTTCCTCTTCTCCTTCTGGCACCCCTATAATTAGGATGTTGGAATGTTTAAAGATGTCCTGGAGATTCCTAAACCTCTCCTCATCTTTTTGAATTCTTGTTTCTTCATTCTTTTCTGTTTGGTTGTTTCTTTCTTCCTTCTGGACCACACCATTGATTAGAATCCCAGTTTCCTTCCCATCACTATTGGTTCCCTGTACATTTTCCTTTATTTCACTTAGCATAGCCTTCATTTTTTCATCTAATTTGTGATCAAATTCAACCAATCCTGTGAGCATCCTGATTGCCAGTGTTTTGAACTGTGCATCTGATAGGTTGGCTAATCGCTTCGTTGCTTAGTTGTATTTTTTCTGGAGCTTTGATCTGTCCTTTCACTCAGGCCTTTGTGTGCGTGTGTGCGTGTGTGTGTGTGTGTGTGTGTGTGTGTGTGTGTGTGTGTCTGCTCGCCTGTTACGTAGTAAGGGGTGGAGTCTTAGGTGTTCACTAGGGTGGGGCAACCCACGTGGCTGGGTTGTGACCCTGTATATGGGGAAGGGGTTGAGAGGGAACAATGGCATTTGTTCCTCTCTCTGCTGAATATCAGTCACTTCCCCTGCTACCCACAAGCAAATTGGGCCCTTCTGATGCTGATTGCCCTGTGGGTGGGCTTTTGTTCATTCTAGGACCCTATGGGTCCTAGTGAACTCTCCTGTGAGGCTGGGAGTTTCTCCCACTTCTGCCTCAACCCCCACAGGTGTTTTCAGTCGGTGGTTTGAGGCTTTATTTCCTCGTGCTAGGACCCCAGGTTGCGAAGTCTGTCTCACTCCCCAGGTGTTCCTCCTATGATGTAAGGAACATTATCTGCACGTGAATGGGGGACCACCCGCTCCACCAGCAGCTGCCTTGCCTGCCCTGGTCCACCACTGCCGCTTTGCTGCGAGTCCTCTCCACCCCACCTGTGGGTCTGGATGGATGTTTCTTCTTCTTCTTCTTCAAAAAGATTTTATTTATTTATTTTTAGAGAGAAGGGAAGGGAGGGAGAAAGAGAGGGAGAGAAGTATCAATGTGTGGTTGCCTCTCATATGGCTCCCACGGGGGACCTGGCCTGCAACCCGGGCATGTGCCCTCACTGGGAATCGAACCAGTGACCCTTTGGTTTGTAGCCCACGCTCAATCCACTGAGCTATGCCAGCCAGGACTGGATGTTTCTCCTTTAACTCCTTGGTTGTTGGACTTCCATACAGTTTGATTTTCTGTTAGTTCTGGTTGGTTTTTGTTTTAAAATTGTTGTTATCCTTCTTTTGGTTGTGCGAGGAGGCACAGTATGTCTACATACGCCTCCATCCTGGCCGGAAGTCCTAGCATAATGTTTTTAAGGTCCGTCACGTTGTAGCTTATATCAGTAGTTTGTCCGGTTTTATTGCTAAATAGTATTCCATCCAAATTCTTCTAAAAGTCACTTATGTTTTCAGGCAACACTGAATGGGATGCAGAGCCCTGGTCTCCTACCCTGCCTCTGCTTTGCTGAGTGACCTCTGGCATGTCCTTGCCTAGTCTGGGAATCCATTTCTCTGTTTTTAAAATGAGGGGCTAGACCATACATATAGTTTCTAATGTCTCTTCCAATTCTTAAAAACAAACAAACAAACAAACAAAAAACCCTACTTTGTATTTTTCACAGTGTCATTAGATTTAGTATTCCAAAATGTTGGTATCTCTGATCCCACGTCTACTCTTTACCTGTTTCAAAACTTCTGCCATCTCCTTTATTGTCAAGGTTGAGGAATCTTAATTTTAAAAAGGATGCAGTTTAGCAAGAAAATCCAGTTTCCACCAAGAGAGAGGAAAAGAATTAAGGAGTGAATGCCATCCAGTCTGAATGAAGGAGAAGGAACAAGTGAGATAACTAAGCCAGAGGACAGAAAGTGGTGGGTGGGCCACAGCCAGGGACAAAATGTGTCATAGTGCCGAAGGTCAAAATCCAGGCCATCTGGTTACCTTGGGAGTAAGAGAGAAGGGATATAGGGAGAGGGAGGCCACCAGAGTGGGAGAGGTATCGAGGGCTAGGACCCCTCCCTACTCTGTTCCCATAACCTCATTCATTCCCTCAACCCTCCTTCCCAATTCCTCTCAGGCTGCTCTGCTCCTTTAGTTCTGACCCCATTTCCTCAGGATCTCATTCCCTGAGGAGCAAGGCCTGACATTTCAGACAGAAGCTGCGGAAAGGAGGTAGGTCGGAAAGAGGCACTGTGTGTCTGCGTCATCTTATTTTCTGTTTGATTATTTTGGAACCCTGGGGGCCAAAGACGTAAGCACTTAGACATTTACCAGGAAGTCCAGTCCCCCAGGCACCAAAGGATAGCAGAACTTCTTTATTCCCTGCTGACAAGTTACTACCAAGTGTCAGTTTTGGAGGACAAAAATGGTGACTTGGAATTCCCGTTCTTGTTGGTTATTGTGCCATAAATGCACAGGGTGAGGGTCAAGGTGCCCTGGAAGTAGCTACACCTGGAAAGCTCCTTTTGACGATGACAACCACCGCCTTCTCTGAACTCCGCAGCCAGCAGGATCAGGCTTCCCTGCCGATCCGCGGAGCTGCCAGCACTCCCACAGCCTTTTGTCCTTGGCAGTCCCTCAGACTTCCACAGCTTTTAAGACCCTCGGAGCTTATACGGACCGCCTGGGGAATCGCTATACCTCTGAAATACACCTGTAGGAAAAAAACCTTCCAGTACCTTGAGTCCTCATTTATTGTGACATCTGTGGACATCCCCATAGCAGGCTGGGATCTAGGGACTGATTAAGTTTGTTATTGGGACTCTCTGAGGCAAACAATTCTCCCTGTAGATGAAAAACAATTTATTGGTACACCTGGTGTACACAGTTCCCCACTTCTGATGTTTATGAGCACCTGCTTCTGACCAGAAGTCCCTGAAAGCAGGGACCAGGTCGTGGCTCAATCAGAATAGCTGCTAGCCCCACACCACTTCTGCAAACAGGCTTCGAGGCTTGCTGGGCTGTGAACGCCAGTGTTGAGAGCATGCCTCTGAATATGATTGTCTGGCACCTACTTCAGTGTCTGGCACATACCGGTCATTTCAATCTATTTTTGATGAGTGATTTAATTAGTGTCAGTCATGTTGATAATGATGATAGGAGACAGTGACAAAGGTTTCTTGTAGGCTACAACATGATTTGTAAGGCAAGGCATCTCCCCTTAGCAGCACCCATCCTCCCCAAAGCCATGGCTTCTTTTATTGGAGGAAACAGACAGGCGTTGACCCTCAGAATGAAGTCTTTATCCTCCCATCATGTCCATGCCAGGAGAAGCTATCAGTGATAGAGAAGGCAATAAGAGACAGCTGGTTGGGCATGATACCTGTATAAGGAGAGGACAGGGATCTCCTATGCCTGCCTGCCTTCTCTCTCCTCTGGCTAGGTCAACTTTAGTGCCTTTTGCCAGCAACTTATCAGGAAGGTCCAGGACTCTCTGGACTCAGAAGATCCAATTCTTCAGCTGTGCTGCCTCCATGGGCTCTTCTTCCACTGTCTAGGCCCTCAGTTCCTGGTAACTTGGCTTTGGAACAAAATTGAAATCCCATGTCTTTGATACGACCCACATTACCCTTCTTTCCAGTGGAAGAATGTGTCTATGCAATAATATGCCATTTTAATTCTGTGAAGTTGATGCAGCAGAGGTAAAGAAAGGGCACCACTTGCCCAAAGTATTTCATGATTCCTAATTCCAGAAATTTTACCTCTAACTCACTGTATGACTCAAACAATAAAAATAAATAAATCACTCACCATATCCTATGACTGAGAATTTACATGTTGAGGAGTCTGAAAATGGAATAAGTTGTGAGGCAAGAACAGATTTCAAGAGACCAACCACCCACCCTTTGGCCCTCAGGCAGACCGGTGGTCTAGGAGTTAAGTATTGGTTTGGAAAGGACTTGAATTTGGAGTCAAAGACCCAGGATCTGCTCTTTACTAAGTGGATGATCCTGGGCGAGTTGTTTAGCCTCTGTGACTTAGCTTTCTGTAGAGTAAATATCTGCACCTTCTACCTTACGTGCCTGTTGTGAAAATTTAATGAGATAATATATGTAAAAGCTATAAAATACTAGACAAGTGTTAATATTAGCATCTCAGGCAAATGTGCACCTTTGGAGATTCTTTAGGTAAAACATAAATAGTAAGCCTTCTAAGTGTTCATAAGAAAGCTTTACAAGAATAGACATTAGGCCTGGCTGGTGTAGCTTGGTGGATTGAGCGTGGGCTGCAAACTGGAGGGTTGCTGGTTCGGTTTCCGGTTGGGGCTCGTGCCTGGGTTGCGGGAGGGTCCCCAGTTGGGGGTCCCCATGAGAGGCAACCACACATTGATGTCTCTCTTCCTCTCTTTCTCCCTCCCTCCCTCTCTCTCTGAAAATAAATAAATAAAATCTTTAAAAAAGAAGAATAGAAATTAGGAGTTCAGCTCTGGATTCAGGACCCATGAGTAACCTAGGGCATGTTATTTCTTTCTGAGACCTCAATGAAGGGGAAATAGTACTAATGTTCGAGGCATGGTCTCAAACATTAAATGAGATAATGTAAGCACAGTGCTTAACATGTACCTGGCTTGGAAAAAGGAACTCAATGAATGGTAGCTGCTACTATCACTATTATTAATGAAGATGTGAGATAGGGTGGTCCAATAAGATCTCATAGAGATCTGAGCTAGGAATCAAAGGACTCACCTTTTTTGGGCCCCAGTTTCCTTACTTGCACCATAATAAGAATTTATGCTTTTTTTTCTTCCAGATTGTCATGAGGATTCACATATGTATATATGAACTTTGAGCTAATTGGAAGGATTGAATAATCTGATAAACTGCAAGATTTTAAAAAAAAGTTACATTTATAAAGATTGAGTTTTTTCAGTTCATCAGTTTTTGTTCATTCCTACCTGCCTTTGGTAAAGTTGTCCTCTTCATGGAAAAAAAGTACATTATTTCCCAGTTAATAAAAAGGATTTCAAATGTTAGATCTTGAAGTAAGTCCTTCAAACCTGCAAGAGTACACTCTGCAAAGAAACCTTTCTTCAGGATGTTCCATTGCCTCAATTCATTCTGTGTATGTAGGCCAATTTTAATATTCACCCAACTCTTGAATATCCACTTTGAGTATTATCTGCTTTCAATATTTAATCCCAGAATAACCTCTTCTTGCCTTGCAGCATGCTCCCAGATTACCTGCTTTTCTCTGATTAGTTAGTATGGCTTCAGGGAATATCTTCATTTTAACATTAAACTGGGCAAAAACAGAAATAGAAAGATAAATTTGTAGCAAGATCAAAATTAGAATTCATAGCTAAATATAAATCTGGAGGGAATTGTCCAATTATTTGGATGGTCCCTTACCGCAGACAATCTAGAGTTGATTGCCTTTTGCTTTGTCCATTTATAGAGCAAAATGACTAATAAATACCAAGGGTAATATTTTTTTCTTTTGAAGAGTAATACTTTTTAATAGTAACTTAAATGCTGTTTTCTTTCCCAAATGTCTTCTTATATATTCTAGTATGTGATTTTCACAGCTGCATGCATTCTCTTTGGGGACCATCCAGTCTCATTTTGACTTGTAGGTCAGAGAGTATTGAACTGAGAAGACCAGGATTTAGCATGGAGTCACCTTGCAAATTTGAGCAAGTTTTTCAGTCACTTTATTCCTACCCCTCTGCTGAGCTAGACTGGAAATGGAGGACTCTTGAAGAGAAAATCCTGCCCCTTTACAATCACAATTTAATTTACGGGCTAGCAGCTTTTTTCCCCCTTTTTTTCAGGTCGGACCAACACCAAGTACGAACTTGGAAACGTGGAGAAAGACTAATGTGGGTGTCACATGAGGTTCGGTAGCCATGTAATGCAAATCACATGCAAATGTACGCAAACTTTGCATTACTTTGTGGACTCTTTGGAGCTTGCAAGCGGCATTAAGATCCTGAGAGTTCAAACCTGTGCTTAGATTAAACCAAAAGTAATGATTTTTGAAATTATCGCTTTTTTGGTGCTTGCGAGGACGCAACTTCTGAAAGTTTGACACTCCTCCCTACTACCCCCCATGATGATTGCAATGCCTGATTCCATCTTACGCCTGGTCCCGCCCCCTCCTCAGTCTGACGTCACGTGACATTTATTTGCATACTACCTGGGACTGGGTGTGACGCTCCCCTTTTCTGCGTCTTTTCATTGGGGGCACCGGAGAACTAGCCCTCTTCTGGGCAGACCAATCAACAGCCCCTCGGACGTGCGAAAGCGGGCAGGGGTGTGACGGGGGTAGGGTTTGGGGTTGGATCGCTAAGCATATTGACCAATTATCCTCTGGGAAGGGACGATCAAGCGGAGGATTGGTTGGGAGGAGAGGTCTAGGAATCCGTAGGCCAATGAGAGCTCCGAGTTAAGGGGGCCGGTCTCCGCCTCGTAGGGCTGATAAGCGGCCGCCACCGGGGTTGGGGGCTGTGCGGGGCTCGCTGTGGGGCCGAGGCAGGCAGGCGGCCGGGCGGGCAATGGCGGGGGCCGCAGCGGGCGGCAGAGGCGGAGG